>VYZW01054928.1:3102-32042 GCA_013401315.1 Balaeniceps rex
AAATAAATCTAAATAAACAATATAATAATTGGTCTCCCTGAGATTTGATTTAGAAATCAGAAAGTTATTCACATGCAAACTGTTGACTTTGGTTCTCCATTACACATGATCTACACTTAACATCTCATGGAAAGGGGCAGAAGTGGAAAAGAAAGGATTTTCTTGGATTCCATGTATCTGGTGGGATACCAATAACTGCTCTCCACCTCATTTAAAATGAGAATTAGACACCCCATTTAGCCATCATATAGGGTCAGTACTGATCACTCTTCAAAATTTGAATTAGAAGAGAGGGGAAAAAAGGATATTTATCACTACTAGAGAACAGTAGTATCACCTCTTCAATAGCAATATGTTTGAATCTCTTCCTTTTTCAAAAGAAGTGCTGCTGAATAATGATTCTACTTTGGCATAAATGTCAATTGTTTACATACTTATATATTGTACATATTTACAATTATTTGTAATTTCACTGATGTAAACTTGCAACTGCAACAATGGATGCTTCCCATATTTACAATTTTGCTGGTTTTGGCTGGGATAGAGTTAATTTTCTTCACAGTAGCCAATATAGGGCTATGTTTTGGACTTGTGCTGAAAATAGCATTGATAACACAGGGATATTTTAGTTATTGATGAGCAGTGCTTACGCAGAGTCAAGGCCTTTTCTGCTCCTCACACCACCCCACCAGCAGTAGGCTGGGGGTGCACAAGAAGTTGGGAGGGAACACAGCTGGGACAGCTGACCCCAACTGACCAAAGGGGTATTCCATCATACCATACGACATCATGCTCAGCATATAAAGCTGGGGAGAAGAAGAAGGAAGGGGGAGACGTTCGGAATGATGGCATTTGTCTTCCCAAGTAACCGTTACGCGTGGTGGAGCCCTGCTTGCCTGGAGATAGCTGAACACCTGCCTGCCGATGGGAAGTGGTGAATGAATTCCTTGTTTTGCTTTGCTTGTGTGCATGGCTTTTGCTTTACCTATTAAACAGTCTTTATCTCAACCCACAAGTTTTCTCTCTTTTACTCTTCTGATTCTCTCCCCCATCCCACCAGGGGGGAGTGAGTGAGCGACTGGGTGGTGTTTAGTTGCCGGCTGGGGGGTTAAACCATGACAACAATGGAACTTTATTGAATTTTCAAGAACATTCAGATTAAGAAACAGTTCTGCTTATGGCAAACTTACTACAATTCTAAGCTCTCTCTTCTTTATTACTAACAGCTGGTGGCAAAGATGTGTGATGTTGTCATGCCTCACAAGCTGAGCAAGATTTAGTAAACGTATGGAAGATATCAAAGATTTTTCAAAAACTGAAGTGTCTGTGGAAGACATTAATTTTAAGAACTAGACTATGGTTAGCATTATCTGATATTTCTCAAAACCAGAACATGAACATCCATCCATTCAGCCTACCTCAGCAGGCAGTAGGAAATTGTTCTGGGGAAATTAATCTTTAATTAATGCAGAATTTATTCTTTGGGGGTTATTAGTTTTCTTTAAGTTTCTAGGGCTTGCAAAAATTACTCATGAAAGTTTCAACAGTGCCATGCTGTTTCTCTGAACACACCCAGAGACCACTCTAATACCTCCCTGACTACCTTGATGTTCACTGCATTGAGGTTTGCTAAGCAAGCAGAGCAGCAAGGGCAAGTCTCTGGCTATACGTTGCTGAGAATCACAATTCAGCTGGCAGGGGAGTAACACAGTACTCACTTCAGGTTCCTGCTTTGCTGGGAATTCAATAAGCAGATGCCTGCACAAGAGCCATTAGCACCAGAAAGCAAAATTGGAAACCATAAAAAAACTAAAAAAAAAAAAAATCTTAGCGGCCTAATTTGTGACAACAAAAAGATTTTTAAAAAGTGTTTTGAGGTGATGAAGGGATACATTTAGAGAAAAACCTCCTCTTAAAAGCAGCTTTCAAGCCTGGAAAACTAGAAGGGACGAAAAGAAATCCTGCTGGCCCTGTGGCTCCCATTCAGTGTATCAATCACTGCCTGTGTAGAAATCCCACCAGAAGCCCCGTTCCGCACAAGGCAACTAGACTTCATAATTGGACATACTTTTTTTTTTCCTGTTAATACCTGATCAGCAGGCTTAGCCTTCGGAACTTGAAGGTGACCAGTACATTATATATGTGCCATGCACATTGCTGATTATACAACTACTTAACCTATTTAAAATCAGAAGCTTTCAATGACATGAATTGGATGCTAAACTGGAATGCAAGCTAAACAAATGGCAGGAATCTTCTTAGAAGCATTTGTCTCCTTATGTTTCATGCATTTCTTATTCATTTTTTCTCTAAAATGCATAGATTATTCTTACACTATAAACTTCTGCCTAGAAGAAATTAAAATTTTGGATTTGAATGTGTAAAGTTAACTTTACACTACTGACTTTTTTCTGAATTGTGAATAAAAAGATACCAACACTTGGACCAAGGATAAGAGCAGCAGCAATATTAATCAAAGGAAAGGACATGGTTTAGAGTCAAAGCAAAGCTTCATCTGTGCAGCAAAGCTGCATATTTATTTGTCCTCTTCTCAAAAATGAAAATGGACTTACACAATGTCTCACAGGTCAAAAATCTACTACCTATAAAATTTAGAGGTGACTCATCCATTTTTCAATTTTTCACTTTGTTCAGAAACATGTCATCTTTGAACATTTTGCTTCAGCAGAAGAAAATAAAGAAAGAGAAGGATATTTTTTGAAACGACCAGGACATCTTGACAGAAATACCTGAAGAGGTGACTAGAGATTAAACCTATTCATTATTGTCGAAGTTATGAAACAACAAGCTGATACAGAAAACTCAAGATTAAGTGGGTTAACAAGGCACTTACATTGGTGTACGCATTTGACTATGACATAATATCAAAGGTTTATGGATCACATAAGGATTTGTAGGGTAAAAGCTTCCATCTAAGTCACTGAAACAATAACAATCTGGTGAATTATTTTGGCAAAGAAGAAAAATCCTACTGTATTTATAACTAGGACTATTCAATTTAATTGTCATCCCTAGAACGGATGCCAGCTTTCCTCCCATTCACGTTTTCTTTGGAAATCTCCAAGAGTCACATAATAATCCTATCTATGATAGGATAGAAGCAAATAGAAACTGGGTTCCTAGCCCTTCCAGACCGCTATCAACACTATTCCATATACTCTGACTTTACAGAGAAAAGGAGAATTGTTAATAACTTCTAAACACATTCAATTGTCATCTCAGACTTCCTTTCCAGCCTTGCCTACATGCATTACAAATTATTTAAACTTACACGTTTAAAATGGTTGAGCAGGGACAAAATGAAGCTTAAAAAATGTATTTACTACTTAATTCTTTTGTTACATGGTTGCTACAAATCAAATAGCAAGGAAAAAAAAAAAGATAGCTACTTAGTCTACAGTTCCTGATATTCTTTCAGATATATCATCCATTCAGACAATATTTGTACATGCACAGAACTAGCATCTTTCAAACAATAAGCTGCCTCTCAGCAATGTCTCTCCCTCAACACTGTGTGATGGCAAAAATGCATAAGCTGTTAAGGCAATCAGCCAAGTTGATTGGTGCCTCTGTGAAAACGTATTTAAGAAAGGGCAAAAAAACACCACACGGGCAGAGAATTGGGAAAAGAGTGAGAAACAGCAGTGCAAACACCAAGGTCAGAGGAGAAGTAGGTGCTCCATGGTGGAGCAGATATTCCCAAAAGGACTGCAGCCTATGGAGGATCCACACCAGAGCAGAAGAAGAGTGAGAAGGAAGGAGCAGCAGAGAAGAAGCACAGTCCTCCCCTGCGCTGCTCATTGCCTCACTGAAGGCACTGAGAGCCACCTGCAGTGACAGCAAGGCGGGAGGAGTCTGGAGTGAAGCTGAGCCTGGGAATGGGGAAGGAGAGGTGTTTTCCCCAAGTGTTTTAATGCTTGCTTCTTTTTTTTTGTTTTTGTTTCACAATACCTTAATCAGTAATTAAATATTTATATTAATCAGTGATAAACTCGTGTCCTCCAGTCGAGTCTGGTTTGCCCACAACAGTAATTGGTAAGCGATCTCCCAGCCTTTATCATGGCTCACGAGCTTTCTCACTCTCATTCTTCCTATTTTCTCCCCATCCCACAGGATGGAGTGGGGTGAGCAAGCGGCTGTGCGGGTGCTCGGCTGCGAGCTGAGGCCACCCCACCACCACACCCCGAGCAGGCCGTGCTCCACTGGGCACTGAGGGCCAGGAACTGCAACACGGATGCACCAGAAGGAGAAGGCATAGCAGCAGTCAGACAACACTTTCTGACATCTAATGCTGGTTTTAACCTCCAGATATTCAGATTTCACAGGTAAAACAACCAGAAATAACAGCATATGCATAAATAAATAATTACAAGCGTTGCTTTAAAGTATAGCGGCTTGAAACCACAGCTGAGGAGAATGTATCCCTTCAGGGGAGCAGTCTTCTGCACAAGGTAGGCATGGGATGAAATCTCATTCGGACCTCAGAGATTCTCATCTCTTTTTGAAACGGCAAGCTCTTGCTTGACTGTTGTCTCATTATTATTTTTACATTTAGGAAATTAAACCGTCACCCCTCTTTCTTTCATGTTTGCCGATTAGAAAGACAAGCCGAAATTAAACACACCACTTGGAAGGGAACTATCTGTTCCACAGCCGAACAGCAGAAATGAATTACGCTTCCACCTGACAGTAGAAAAAAAAGGAGAAAAGAATTCACCATTAGGGTATTAAAGGGCGCATCGATCGGGCGCGGGGCAAGCGGGAGGGCCGGAGCCCGAGGGGAGGGCTCGGCGCCGGGCCCCGTGCGGCACCCAGGGCCACCGGGCCCCGGCGCTAGGACCCGCCGGAGGGGGCTACCCGCCGGCTCTATTTTTACTACGGTATGTTTTGCATTCAGACTTTCCACTGCAGGCGGCCCGGGTGAGGGGATCCGCTCCGCCGCGGGAATCTGACGGGTCAGCCCGGCAGGAGTTATTTATAGAGGGGCGGAGGGAAGGGATGCGATCGGCACCGCGTTCTTCCGTCGCGGGGCTGCGGGACTGCGAGAGGCACCCGCGGCCGAGCACAGCGCAGCCGGGAAGGGCGGCCGTGGCGGGGAAGCCCCCAGCGCCGCGGCAGCCCCGCCGCCCGGCCTGGCCTGGCCCGCCCTTGCCGGCCCGCCCCGCCGCCTCTCACGGCCCGGGGAGCAGGGACAGGCCGGGCCGGCCGGGAGACACGGAGGCCGCGACGTGAGCCAAGGGGGCAAGCTACCTAGGCCAGGCCCAGGCGCTCTTCCTTCCTTCTTTCCCCCCATTTTTCCTCACGCAGCCTCTCGGGAAGCGAGGAGCCACTTCACAGACACAGCACCTGCCCCAGTTACAGATCCCAGCAAGCGGCGGGGGACTCCCATGCCCTGGCACCCAGACTGAGGCTCAGGACAGTTCCAGATGAATCTGCACACCCTTGCGTGGCAAAAATTGACCGCGGAGGGTCACTAGGAATTAAAAATACGGAGGCAATGAGGGTAGTCAAGCTGAAGCCTGTCCGGCCACTGTCTCCAGAGGTTGTTCTGTCTGTGAAGACCTTTTCAAGGAGGATTTAAGCTTTCCTTGTCCTGCTGTGACAATCCGGTGCTTCACAAGGGGATATAACCCACCTTTCTCCCCTGGTGCAGGAGAATTGTACTTACCCAGCCTGCCACTTATGAGGTCCATGTCTTTTTGGTAGGGAAAGAAACTGGGACAGCGTAGAAACATCAGTATGTCAAACTGTAGTCAGGCTGTCCCCCTCAAGCTCTGATGCTTAGCCGCTTCGTCCTGAAGGCATTTAAAAACCAGGAGGTGTCCGGCTGCCACATTTGGAAGGGCCTAGGCTGCATGTGCGAGCCCAGAGCTGACCTGCTGCAAGTGGCCTGAAGCCCGCCCCTGCCAAACCCTGGCTGGCATTCAGAAACAAGGCATTCATCTGGCCTTGTAGGCGCTTGCCGAGGATACCTGACATGCTTACCATCCACCTCAGCCTCTGCATGCACTCCTTGCTTGGCCATGCAAGTAATGACAAGAAATTATGTGTCTGGAAATACATGGATTTAGTATAACGGCAAGACAGTAATGTTCCTCGAGGGAGCAGAGTGCTAAGACCTAAACATGTATATCAGCTTAGCAAAAAAAAAAAAAAAAGCTCCTATGTTCAAGTAAGCCTGCATTTTTAAATAATTACTGGCACTGTTGACAGTCCTGGCTTTCATTTGTATCTGCAGACATCATCTAATACATAATTAACAGCTAAACAATAATACAGATACATTAAATTGCCCTGTGTGCATTTTATAGAACACCTCTAATTGTGACACATTTCAAACCATCTTATATTTTTGATTCACTGCACACTCAAGTTATCTACCACAGGCACAGAGTCGAGCGCCAGAAAATATTTCTGGAAAGGAAGTGAATGCTTTCTTCAGCATTTTATAGTCCCAGCTCCAAAAGACTGAGGAAAACCAACGTTTTGTCCTGACAGTCCCATCAGATACTAACAGAGTACAAGCAGATTCCTCTAATCTGGGCAAGCGAGCTGTGCTGCCCGGCTCACCACTCTGAGAGACTTCTCAGGGAAATAAGTACTGGTGGCTTCCTTAAAAATGTGTGCTGAGTGATGATTATATGCGAGGTTGAGGGGCCAAGCTTCCCCACGGGCAGAAATCCCGGTTGTTGGGGTACCCCACAAATGGCTGATGGAGGAGGGAAAAAAAAGTCACAAGTATTTCCTTTCTAAAGAAAGTTTGGACATTGTTTGGGATGACCCTGCCCCCGGAGAAGCCCCCCTGCTTCCTACAGAACCTTCATGTCCAAGACACTCAGGAGGTGTCACCAGCTTTTACAGAGACACATAAGCAGAGTGGTGCTATAATTCTTTGTATTATTCCTTCACAGTTGTTTGGATTACCTCAGTGATACACTAATTCAATGCTGTCTGTGTCCCAGTACCTGAGAAGCTTATAACAGACATCTCCAACTAAGGCATCCAGTAGAAAAACAAAACTAAAGAACTACAATTTAGTCCTGCTGACTGGTCCATCTTTTAGGAACACAGGAAGGGTGTAAGTGGCCATATGGAAAAATCGATTCCCATATTTTTACTGCTGAAAGCTAAGCCTTCCCAAGAGACCCCGTGAATGCATTAAAAGCTCTAGATATTTGATTTCACTTACGAGTTTCACCGTCTCAGCCAGACTGCCAATAATTTAAAATAAAGGTTAATTAATTAATCGTCTGCCATGAAATGCGTCCAAGGATTCTGCATTTTAAATCAAGCGGAGCAACGACACTACTAAAGCATACTGCCACATTTACAAACTCGTAAAACCCGCTGCCGTGCCATTTCGGCCGCAGGCGGATCGGTGTGACAGCGCGGGGAGCTCCGCCGCCCTCCCTCCAGCTGCTATAGCACCCAGTGCAGCACCCTGCGCCCACTGCGACGGCCCGCCGGGCGGAGAGAGAAGCCAGCCAGCCCCCCGGCGACCCTCCCGGGGCCGCTCCCGCCCGCTCGCCGCGGGGCTCCGCACCGGCCCCGCCGCAGGGAGCCGCTGCCCCCCGGCCCCGCTGCTCGCCCGCGGCCCCCGCCGTGCCGGCCCCTCTGCCAGCGCCACCCGCACCGGGGACACCAGGAGACACCCGCTCCCCAGCTGGAGGAGGGAAGGGCAGGCTGGGGGCGTTACCCTGCAGGCTGGCACGGGCGCCTCGGCCGCCTCGTACAAGCGCCCCCTTGTGCAGCCTCTCCCACAAGGGCAGGCAAAGCATGGTCCTCCGGCCACCTCATCCCCCCCACTCCCCGGCGGGTGTGCTGGGAGACTGGGAACACCCGCGCTATACCCTTCGGACACTTTCAACCACCCAGGTATTGTTTCTCCCCGCAACGAGTAACTGCCCCCCTCTGTGACCACCCCCTGTGGGCGGTGGCGACCAGCGGTACCATTCCGCCGGACAGCCGTGGGAGGCGGGGAAGGGGAGAGGGAAGGAGTCCCTCCACCTGACCTGACCCCAGGGTGCAGCCAGCCCTCGCTGATGACCGGGGACGAGGTCACGGTGCATCGCCTCCCCGGGAGGCCGGCCGCCGGTGGAGCTGCCGCGGCCCTCAATGCCCGAGGTCAAGCCCAAACTTTGCTCTTGCGAATCCTGGCCGGACCTGCCGCAACTCCTCCCCGCTCCTTCCAGCGCCAGAGCAATTAACAGGCACATCGGCCCCGTTGATCTTCCCGGGGGAGAGCGCTCTTCGTGAAACGCTAATAACGACCGCTATAACAACCGCGACTCACCTACATCCTGCGCCCTGAACTCCGCCGCCCCCGGCGCCTCTCGCGCACGGCCGCGCAAGCGGGAGTTTCGCCGCGGGAGCGCTCCGGGACGGCTCCGCCGCTGCAGGTTGGGCGCGGGCGGTCACTCGCCCCCGGCCGCCGCCCAGGCCGCGCCTCCAGGGGACACGGCACCGTCCCTGCCTGCGAGCCACGGGGCCACTCTCGCTACGGCAGATCGCGGAGCTCGGAGCAGGGCTCGCCCCTTCTCCGCTTGCCCGAGCAATCTGCCGCTCGGCCCCGCGGCGGCAGCGCAGGCTGTGCCCGCCGCACGGGGATTCACCGGCGGCTGCGCTCCCCTTCTCCCGGCCGCCGCCCCGGCACCCGGCGGCGGACAGGGCTGTCCCCCTGAGCGCGCTGCCCCCCGCCCGCACCCCGGGGGTCGCCGAGCGACGGAGCCGGCTGCCCTCGCAGGCCCCCGGCCCCGGGGCCCCCAGGCGGCCCCCCGCGGGGAGGGGAGCGCCCACGGGCTCGCCTTACCGGGTTGGCGGAGAGGACCTGCCGGTAGCGCTCCTCCTCCGCAGGCAGGGCAGCGAACTGTTGCATGGAGAGCATGCTCTGGCTGCTGCTGAACCCTTGCCACTTTGGCCGCCCCCACCCTTCTCTATCTCGGCCTCTGACGAGCCGCAGCCGCCCGCCTCCCCCACAAACACACTTGCGGGGCGGGGGGGCTCCGCATTTTGTCTGCTCGGCAGACTCCCCCTCCCCCCTCCTCCACCCAATAATAATAAACCTCGGCGAGAAAGCCGCCACATCCCCACCCCTTTTGCACACAAGGCGCTACCCCTTGGGGACAAGCTGAGAGACAGCCCACTTGCTAATTTCGCCCTAAAGCCGTCCCCCGGGGAGGGAAGATAAGGTGGGCACAGCCTTTGCACACACACCCCACATCCCACCCCCCCCGATAAAGGATGTCTCGTCACGCCGCGAAGAGCTTCAGGTGGCAAGATAAGCCTGAGCCAGGGACGATGTGCGGGGCAGAGACCCGCGGAGCTCACCCCTCGCAGCCCTGACCTTGGCTCGCTGGGGCTCTGCCGCGGGCGAGGCGCCGGGGCAGTTCCCGCAGCGCCCTAGAGCTGCCGGCTGCCGGCGAGCCCCCGGGCCGCCCGGGCGCGCACTTGCGGCTGAAGCGACCCGAAGCCACCCCGGGGCACGGACCTACCGGCTCCCCCGGCCCGCCTGGTTGGAGCGCGGAGCTCAGAGCGGGGGATAGCGAGCCCGGGCCGGGCTCCCGGGTCCATCCCTCCGCGGTTCCCGGGCGCAGGACTCCTCCGGGCGCCGGTCTGGATGCTCTTTATTTTACGTTACGGTTGGGCAAAGGCTTTCCTTTCACCCCAGGGGTAGGACGTTTCGCGCCTACAGGGACTGCAACGCTTTCCCCCGCAGCACAGTGGCTTGCCTTTCCCCAACCCATCCTCCGTATCCCCAAAAAGAGGGCTGAAAGCGGCGCCGGGCGCTGCCGCCGGCACAGCAGAAGGGGAGGAGAAGGGGCTGCGGCGGGAGGAAGCTCCCCCGGAGCCGGCGACGGGTTTCTCCAGCGCCTTCCCCGCAGTGAGGCTCCGGTCCCAGCCCCTCCGGGGCCCACGCAAACCTGTCGTGCCCCGTCCCTCCCGTGCGAGGAAGCGCTGCGGGGGAGGACAGCGGCGGCCGGGGACGCTGCACCTGTCCCCCCGCCGGTCCCAGCCGCCACCGACCGCAACGACCTGAGAGCTGGAGGGGTGCGGTGTTTGCTGCAAACCTCTCGAAGCAAAGCTCCCGTGCCGAGAGACAAGTGCCGCCTGAAGCGGCAAATGACAGAGCAAATGCCCCACCCCCACGAGACATCGGCTTTTCAGACTGACATTTTGGTGCCTTTGTCCCCTCTTCTCTGTATCTGTACCCAAAGATGTCGAGTCTGACTGAAGCCCGGGTCCGCGTACATAACAGAGCTCGCAAGTGCTATCTAAGAATGATAAAGTCGACAGGACGAAAAGCATGGTCGATGGGCAGCAGTGGGCGCTACCAGGACAGAAGCAGCTCAGGACCCTTTCAGGAGCCAGAGCGAGCTATCACTGGCACCACGACTGGGTTCCAAGATGATATTTGTAAAACAGAAAGGCTTCCAGTTTTTACTGTTCATGTTTTAGTGCTTCTGAAATGCCATAATTCAAAACTAGCAAAGTCCCCTCTGGAGGAAAAGAGGAGGTTTGGTTTGCCTTTTTTAAAAAAAATGCACAAATAATAGGAAAAGCATGGAAAGAGACAGAAGCAAGAGCATTTATGCAAAAATCTTCAAATTGCTTAATGTAAACCAACAAATATTTCATGCCATAATGGTGACAAAAAGAGGACTCAAACCATAATTCATTACTCGCTACAGTATTTTACAGAGATTAGTTGGCCCTGTCAAAAATTACAGTAAGAACAAATGAAAACTGAAATCTAAGAGGTGCATGCAGTACATGGCTCAGACTGCAAAGCCAGCTTGGTCTTGGATGGAGCATGTCTTCCTGTGAATTCCAAACCCCAAACCAATCTTGACTTCTGATCTCATATTACTTTCCTCAAGTGGGGGAGCCATTCAAATTGCAGTTTCACAGCTACAAGATTCAACCACAGTGTTCAGCACACAGAGAAAGCCTAAGCCAAGGTCTGTTTGCATTGCAAATTTTATGGAAATCACTGCATGACAAACAATTATTTAGATTAAATAATACTCAGTTGAATTAGGCCACAGTTCCCTCAGAGTACAGCTTATTTCTAGACAGCTGCCATTTAGCCTACCTTATGACTAACTTTAATATATCACAGAGCTCATATTGATACACTATCCATACCAGAAACTTGTTTTCTGGTAACGTGGCATATAAACATTTTAATGCAGAGTCCAAATAATTCATTAATGTGTAACCATTAGTGGAAAGAAGCAAGCATGTCTCATTATCTTATAAGTAATTTGACTTCATTTGATTTTTCTCCAATTTTTACCTTGCATTTCCCTTCCTACTAAATACAGACCACTACAGTATCTTCATTTTATAAGTCTTTAGAGCGATTGATTGATTTAATTGAATAAGGGCAGACACGAATACAAATTTACATTCATGAAGCAAGAAAAAGGAGCGACTTAAATGTCCATAGATAACAACCGGTAATGGGATGAAATCAAAGCAGAAGGGGGATATCTGAACTAAACGAAACTGAGGACAGGGTCACCCACAGACTGCCCACGCAAGCACACTCCACCCTAAAGCACACACCCGAGAGCAGCTTCCACACACATCGAGCGTCCATTGCCTGGCACAGGAACGTCCTTCAGACCAACCATCTCTGTGCTCTAACCCCACAGCACACAGGCTCATCGCTCTCAGAAAAGCTGGTGTATAGCAGCTATGCTTTGGAGCCAGAACTACTGAGATTATAAACTCAGAGTTCAGTGCGTTAAAGCCACAATCAAGCATAGAAGCTGTTATGAACAAATTTTGGTGCTATCTGCATAGTAACGTTTCCTTCTCTAGTGGTTAAGGTCAGGACAAATGTTTAATAAATCAGCTATATTCCCCCATATGAAGCAAAAAAAAAAATCTACTAAATCCATTCCCATTTGTTTCATCTTAATCTACTCCCCCAACCCATTCTTGCAATTTTGTCAGAGGAGCAACGTGAAGGAACGCGATTACGTAATTCCAGCATTAACCTGAGTAGTAAGAGCCATCACTGCCAGAGAAGGGAACAAAGAGCACGCCTAAAACTTCCACTGCAGTATGTCAGTCATCGTTAGCCAGGAGAAGTTTGCTGCTTTACTACACCAGCCCTTGAGAACAAACAAATTTTCAAGTTGTTTTTGATGCATTTATTGTCTGACTTGGTTTTTACATTAAATTAACACACACAATGGCTTTGTTATTGTTACAGGGAACAAACTTGTCCAAGGAGTTTCCAATCCAAAATATATTGACAACTTGTAAGCACCTTGGTTCAGTGGAAAGATGCATGCTCACCAGAATCCATTCAGAATCAGGAAAAGCCCGCCCAGGTTTTTTCATTTTACACATAGCTAAATGTTCTGCATGTTAAGTATCCTCATCATCAGGCTTCTCTCTCTATAATTTCCATTCAACAGCAGGTCAGATTATATAATTTGTTTTCATGTATACTTATCAATATGCATTTTTGTAAACTGTTAACATTCAAAATATTTGCTCATTACATTATGCAACAGTACGTTACATTTAAATTGCTGAAAAAAAACCCTACCTTCAGTTCAATATTTCCTTTCTAGAATTACTTTCATGTATACTGAATAATGCAATTTTATCTGTACCTTTTACTTCAAAGGTTGTCATACTTGCAACATGCAGCTCCAACCAATAAAAGGGCAAAAAATTAACTGTAAAAATTATTTTAAAAACCAAATAGAAACCAGTGATTTATTAAACCACAGATTGCTCAAACCCCCACACTTTTTCATGCCAAGAAACAAATATCTGGTTCAGCAGGCAGACCAACAGAGTGCAAATGACTCAGATGGCTGGATAAGATATACAGAACTATTCTTAAGAAAATTTCAAAAATAGGTGTGTCTTGCATACGCAAAGTTCAGGAGAGACTTTAAAGACAGGGAATATGCCTACTCATACACACATTTGTATGAATGGAATTAATTTTTAAAGATTGGTGTGCTTTCTTATTATAATAAAGATGATCAATGAGAAGCAAGTCTTTTTCTCTCCAATATTTCACACAAATACTGCAAAATATGCAGAAAAGAACACCAAGAACTACATCAAACATCTAACTCAAGCACAGTTCATTTTTATAGCTCTGTAGAGAGAGATTTCTTCTCTTTGCTGTAGAGGCAAGGAGAAACTTTACATTGTACTTGTTTTAAAGAAAAAGCTAGCAGTAAATAGAAAAATGAGTTATAGTCATGTAACATAAAAGCTGTTTCCACAATAGTCTCATTCATGCTGGTCTGCATATTTCAGCTATAAAGGTATCCTCTTCTATTTTTGGACAATACATCATGTTTTATTTCAGCTGAAAAAAAATCCCTCTTCTTTTTCTCTCAGTGACAGGAGAGTTACTGGCATAAGAAGTCACATAATAGCATCACCTCACTTGGTTAAAACAACACTTATATATGGAATTATCTTCCAGGCATTAATATTATAGAAAAGAGTTAAAGTAACAATATGGAAAACAGTTTATTCCTTATACTAGAAAATAAGAGAATCCAACAGAGATGCAACTATGATTGCCTAGCGCAATTTCAATTAATCTACAACTTTACATTCTAATGGCCTGACACATCATGACAGAAGAGTATGCATTTCTAAAACTCAATTTAAGAAAACAACATAAAATACTACCAAATAGCACCAATCCATGCTAAATATTGCCAAGTTCTCCTTACCTCCCTTCTCTTTCACCAAACTTAGGTGAAAAATTGAAAAGAGAGTGATTTTCTCCCCATCTTGTCAATCTATGCAATGTAAAAGCTACTGGCTTTTGCAGCTTTTCTGTTTTTTTCTGCTGCTGAACCATAATTACAATTGGATATCAGTTCAAATTAATACTGGGTCCCTTTAGAAGTGGGCCAAAATCAACTGAAAGAGCTTTCAAACAAACTGCAATCTTCTAATTCACACAAATGGTCCCACTGCTTTTGCAGGATTTGTGATGAAATTATATGCCTTAATTACAAGGGCAACCTAATGCCCTTTGGCTTTGTACCTCATCTTTCACAGGATCTTGCAAGCACTTTTCAGTTACCCACAACGCTCAAGTATCAGCATAAAGTTTCCAGCACAGGTTTAAAAATTCAGTTTTCTGATTTCCCCTGCCCCCAAATTTAACTTGCAGTCCCTCAGCTGAGACAATGTTGCTTCTCTAATAAGCTTGAAGCTGTGTAAACCTTCCAGTTGTACCAACCAACACTGATATCCCAAAAGCAAGGTATTCTAAACTGTCAGTAAGAAAATATTTAAACATTTAAAAGATTAGCTGGTTTACACATGATTAGCAAGCACCATCCAGATGGCTTCAGAACGACATATAACTGTATTGTTAAGCTATTCAATTAAGGTTTTGCACACCTATGCAAATACTCAAATATGTCATTTATCTATACAAATAGTCAAGTGACGCTCTAAGTTCAATTTCAAATTGCTTTTCTGCTGTTGGTGATGGGGGCAGTGATGAGAACACATCCCTGTACCCTGAAACTACTTTCACATCCATGTTCAGCATATGCATCTGTCCACTAAATGAAGTGTTCAATTGGTTTGATTTTGAGGAAACAAGGCCAGGTGGATGGGGGGAACAACCAAAAAACAACCCCCCCATCTGTAAGGGAGCCCATTTTATTGTTT
The DNA here is from genome assembly GCA_013401315.1 of Balaeniceps rex. NCBI lineage: Eukaryota > Metazoa > Chordata > Aves > Pelecaniformes > Balaenicipitidae > Balaeniceps > Balaeniceps rex. Next base: position 17,806 of record VYZW01054928.1, read on the forward strand.
GTGATACAGTTGACTTGAAAGACAGTTCATGTTTCCTTTCTCTGAACAAAGTTCTGACACAAGGCCCTGAAATATTAAAGCCTAAGTGATCTGAAGTTTCCCATTAGTTGTTATAATTAAAACTGACATGAAGCACAGAAATTATTGTGTGATACAACATAAAGACTAGCATAAGAATACTAATCTTCAATAAACCACTAAATTGATTTTACAGGAAACAAATATTCAATAAAGCATTTTATACTAAGCTGTTTTTAATACTATGAAATGGAGACAAGGAAAAGTAACACAATATATTAATAGAAGAGATATTAATGGATCTCAGATGAATTATATCAGCCTTCAGTGTAGACTAAAATCTACTATTACTTTCAGCATCTGAATTGGTTTTTTCTGCTGTGAATGTAATAACACAAAAGGTGACATTTCTTCCCTCCTCTGCACTCTTCTTGGCAAACAGTATACATGCATAATCTATGCATATTAAGTTCTGTTACACACAGACTAACATTCTAGGAATAACAGCTACCTAAAGCCCGACTGAGGTATATTAAATATTGATTTTTTTCAGTCATTGTAGACCATGAGCCATGCAACCATCACAACAGCAACTCCGAACATTGGCAGCATAATGAGGTTCTTGTATTTTTGCCATGATGATTGTTCAACTTCTACTTCATCCTTTCTTCTCTTATTCTTTCTTCGCCCTTTTAATCTGTTTTCAAAAGCTTCCAGTTCAGCCTAGATGAAGAAAATCAGAAGTAGTTGGCAGTTGTGTCAGAATTAAAAACAAGGAAATGCGCAGATTTCAAATAACACTCCCAAAAAACATTTTATAAAAATAACTGGCAGCCAATGGGAGTCGTATATCTCTTACAGATGAGATGGTAGCACTATATCCCATGGTTACAAAGCACTTCACTTCCAAGTATTAAACCATTGTTTAGTTTCCTATAAAAAACATTGCCAAAAATGCAACCAACTTAAATTTTATGCTAGATTTTTAACTCAGGCTGAATACGTTAAGCCAAAATGAGATTGTTATTTCCATGAAATATGTTAAAAATACATTATTTTTCCTATTAAAGAAAAGCACTCATAAGTATTTAAGCTATTACGATAACATATATAAAAGCATAGGCTGAAATCTTCAAAGACCTCCTCCCCTGTAATAAGGATGTGCTCTCTGCTAAAAATAAATTAATAAAAATATAAATAAAAATCTATCATCTTTCCTCCAATTCTTTATGTTTTGCACACTCAGCTAAATTTTAGATTCATAGCTATAATCTGAGACATGCACAAAAAGATTCCATTTGTTAAGTGTTATAACTTAACACATAGTCACTCATATATGACTGTAGTAGGTACACAGCATCCTTCAAAAGAAAGCACATGCCCTTAGGCCCAAAAATGAAGCAAAGCGACTGGAAAAACAAGAAGAATGCCAAGCTTCCACGCATAACAGCCATTGCAGGGTGATGCCTGGAATGAACAGTAGGATCCTCTGATCCCTGTTCCTCATTCCCCTCCACATCCTTTTAAAAGGGTATCAAGAGACTACAGACAAAACTCATTTTAGGGTACAAAGCTGAAATAAAACTGCAATTAGGTGGCCTGGAACAAAGAGTAAGGGATGGGATGAGACTCCAATGAGAAGCCATCTAATTGCTAGGAAAATCAGAAAAGATGCTCTGAAGGAGAGTTGAGACCGACTGAAAACAGAAAAGGTCCAGCTATTATCTGGATTTTTGGCTAGAGTTGTCAGCTATTAGAGAAAGCAGGGGACAAGGAGCTAGGGAGCAGAGAGACTAGATGAACTGAAAGAGAGAAGAGAGATGGGAGCAGAAGTGTGCAGCAGGCTGGGACTGGCTGGGCAAAAGGTGCAAGATTGAGCTGAAGCAGAGGAAACATGGACAGCAAACAGAGATAAAGCCTGGCCATGAGAGGAAATAAATCTACATGACTACTGCTGCAGTGCTGCCAGGAAGAGAGGGACTAAGACAATAAGGTAGGTGCATTAAAGAAACAAGAATAAGACTGTTTTGGGAAATGGGCAGAGAAGTAGTCCAGTAAATACAATTTTCCTTTGGAACTCAAGACTGCCTGATGTCTGGTCTTCCTCTACTGACAGCAAATATTTGTCAAGAGTTTCACAAAGCGGATCTTACTTCCCTTCTTGTGCCAGATACCACTGTTAGCAGGAGAAAGGGACCCATTTTGATGTCTATTCCTTTGTACCTAATAAAAGTAGAAATTGTTGGCACTTCTCTGACGATATGGGAGAAAAATTCCAAGTTCCACAGCCAGCTATTTGAAACAAGATTACTTTCAACTAGCTAATCCTCCTTTAGAAAGGTTTTATAGATAATATGGCAGTATTTCATTTTACACAAATGCTAAATAAAATTTGAGGCTTCTATAGTTATTATATACTTGCGATCTGTAAGTTTTAAGAGCAGAGTGCTTCATGAATTGCAGTAATTGGAATTAAAATATAGGGCTCAAACAATTATGTAACAGGTACTGAATTGCTTTCCTAGTGATCTTTATAAAAACTCAGCTAAAAATAAATACATTATAAAAAACCAAAACACAGAATGAAAAAAGGTTCGTGGGCACAGAATACAAGAAAGAAGCCATCACTATCCTTGAAAAGCTACCTACGGATTTTATATAACTGTCATCATTCCCAAAGTGTCACCTCAATGATCTCTGAACAATAAAGTAATGGTTGTGCTCAGTCTTCAAAATACCTTAATTTTTCAAGCTAAACAAGGTCAAGCTTTTTATGTAGAGTAAGAACCTAACTTCTTTGTGTATAGACACATTAAAAGTAAAATGAAATGCATTTATTTAAACTGTATACTCAAAACAGTTTGATGTCAGATAATGTCTAATTTAGTGTTGCTTAGGTACTGGATTTTGCTCCTTCATGGGTTATTCTCTATATTCTTCCTGCACTGGAAGGAGTAGCAGCCCCATGGGAAAATGTAGCTAAATGAATGCAAATAACAGTGACTATACAGACACAAAGCACATATCCTGAAATTGCAGGTCTCGTATTTTACAGGGCGGGGCAGGCACTTGACTTTTGTAACTTCTAAGGAGCTGTTAAAACATTTTTCTATCTAAGAGAAAAGGAAACAAAAATCTGTCATACAACTCATTAAATTAGAATTCAGGTTTGAGACCTCGACTTTCAGTATTGAAAACTCTTGACTCTTACTAGTTATCTCAAAAATGTAACCAAATCTTTTACACTAGAGTGGGACAGAGAGAGAGCTTGGTCTGAATTGTTAAATAATCAAAGCACTGATTTTTTTTCCACCTCTAGCAATTGTGAAAACCCTGGCCTCACACGGTGCCTCTGAATTAGAAGCAGAGGGAAAGTTTGGCTGCTTAGGGCCATGATGAGAAGCCTAACCAAGCCATCTCCCTTCCACTAAGAAACAAGTGATTCCATCTGTAAATTATATTAGCAGAAGCTACTACCAAATATAGCAAATACCAAAATATAAATGTGCAGACTTACCAGAGCACTAACTAGTTTGTATATAAAGGATTTAATGAAGGATTTAACCAAAACAGCTAACAGATGGACTGTCTATATAAAAATGTGCTAATGAGATCAGGAAGGTGGTACAAAATGCAAACTTTTGTCAGAAGGGAGTAATACTCAATAAATATATACTCTTAATGTGATCAAACACACTATCATGGTGATGTCCTCCAATTTGCATCACCAGATGGCAGATTATGAGATCAAATTGGAAGGGAATCAATTTTAGATAAAAGGCTGCAGTAGCTGAGATTAGTATTTGTGTGCAATTCTAGAGCCTATTTATTAGTTACACTTGTCCTTTTTTTTTTTTAATTGATTTTGTCCTATTTTTTTGCTGTTATTGTCCTACTCTTTGCTATTGTGCTATATAACTGTCCACTCTTAATTAACCTTTTAATAGGCTTGATTATGTATAGATGAAGTCTTCCATCCCTGAAGCTGTATCTATCACAAAACATGTATGCAGAAGCAGTTGCCACATATTGCCCAAGCAAGGGTACTGCTGAACTGTAATTGTGAGACTTCAGTGAATGAACAAGTAGAAAGCAACGGTGGTGTGATTGTGGAGAGAAACAATCACTGCTGAAGAATCAAAACAAAAATAATGTTGCACACTATGCTGGTGGAGTGAATCTGCTACAGTTTCAGAGGAGCCTCATTACTGAGACTTTACTAGAGGGACTATAAGTTAAGTGATTTTGAGGCAGAAATCATTAGTAACTGGGATGCCTTCTGGAATGCATGAAAATACAGTCGGTGCAATACAAACACCAGCAACTTCGAATTTCTAGCTCTAGAATTGTAAGCATGTTCTTTACATGCGTAAATGTCCATTAGTACACTTCAGTACTTAGCTTGCAGAACCATCAGTTATAGATTACCTCTGCCTAACAAAATGTTTTGGACATCTGTATGCAAGCTACACTTCCTGACCTATGTCCCAGAACTAACATTTCCAAGATCAACTTGGAGAACAAGAAGAATTAGAAAAACCGTCTATGAGTTGCATGAGGGAATATGTGATCAATATTGTAGACAGTTGAGGCATGAATTAAAAATAAACATTGCAAGATGATCACAAAACAGTGCCTGATCCCCTGGACAACAGGTACGTAACTGCATGCTCTTCCTGCACAATGAGTAGACACACTCCCCTTTGAAAAGCAAAAGCAGGCCTTGCTAGAGCATTGGTTGGTAGACATAACACTTTAATAAAGTCTCTAGGCAATTAATCAAAGTATGCATAACAGAAGTTGTGACCCACAGAGAAACTGTCTATCCTAATGAGATTGGGAGAATGGTACAAGAGGATCGGGTCTGTGAGTAACCCTCCCACGCCCCCTTTCAAAGCAGGCAGTGAGCTAGTGCACCACCATAAAAACAGTGTGACATCTGGGTGAAAACACAAGTATAACCTAATACATAACTGTTGTGACAATTGAGTAAAAGGAGAGTCAGAAAGCACACACTGGACTTAGAATATGATTTGGTGTCAAATGTTCAAGCACAGGCATACATGCGTGAACTGGTTGGAAGGAGTGCATTAAGGCTGTAGCCTCCAGATGACAAACCTGACCTAGCCATCACCACCAACAAAGCTTACCATTATTGCCTGAAATACGATTAGTGTTAGTGTCTCCAGACAGCTGGCACAGAAGCTTCTTGGATTACAATGCTGACAACATACGCTCACCAACAACAGCAATTACAGTAAATACACGTTCTTCCCCCTTTCAGAGACCCTGAAGGACAAAGACTCATCTAGCCCTCCTCATTCTTTCACAATGGGAGGGAGGAGGGAAGCTTCACCCAATATTTAAATCTCTATGGAGGCTATTCAGCAATTCTGTGGGGTTTACGCATTATAAAGCGTTCAATTAAAATCAAGAGTACTTAGTATTTTAAAAATAAACTATACTATACATAGTTATAGTAATGCAAGATTAAACTGATTAATTATAATTTTGCATAAAATTATGAAAATTGTTCGGGAAAACATGTGGGCTCTTAACCATTGTAAATCATTCACAGCACACATCTTGGAGTAAGGCAACAGCTGACAGGAATGACTGTGCATATCACATTACAAACTATACATCTTTTGATGCATGTAAATTAAATGATTTACTAACAACAACAAGGTGGGGGAGGAAGTGGGTGAGGAAGAAGAAAGGTTGATACCTGTTGTCTTCGTTTCTCTTCTTCAACAGCAGCTTTGGCTTCTGCCTCTTTTATCTGTCCAGACATACAAAGTGATAAGCAACTGTTGTAAACAGCAGCTAAACCTACTTTCTTATAGAGTCATAGTTACTCCTATAGAACGGTTCTCAGCAAAAGTGAGCAAAAATTCCATCAAGTGAGCTCTTAACTTATTCAGATTACAAAATATTCTCAGAAAAACCTGCATCATCTCACATTTGGAAAACACGGAACATATAATGGATGCTACAAGGTTATAAATCAAACTTCTGACTTCAACTTGACAAGCTCGACTGACAAATATAAAACCTAAAAAGAATAGTTTGTTCACTAACAACCAGGAAAATCCCTAAAGACAGTTATTCTAAGTTTTCAGCAACTTTATCCTCAATTCAGTACACTTTACACATAAAGATAATTCCTATAAATGTATATGATTTACACACACATATTTCATTCCAAAGTACTTTAAATATTCCCTGACTACCAGAGCAAAAGGAAACCTCTATACTTGTACCAAATATGACATATATTGGATAATGCATAACCAAACTGCTTTAAAACTCTTGGTGTAATGCAAACCAGATGTAATTAAAAATGCTCCACCACCAGAAAGTCATGTGAAAAGAAGTGATGGGAGTTGCAATTGATAATTCTATAGAAGTGTTTTGTAGTGTTCAAGAAAGCAAATTAAATGCTAGAAATTATTAAGAAAAGAATGGTACAGAAAAAATGTCAATATGTAAGTGCATGATGCACCTGAATCTTGGCTCCTGCATTCAGTTTTGGTCCTGCAATAACAAAAGAATGTAAAGCTTGAACATATACAAAAGACAACAGGATGGAGTGGTTTCCGTCTAAAGAGATGCATAACTAGGATTCATCAGGTGACTAACAGGGCACAAAATCCTGAAGAGTGTGAAGATGCCAAATAGGGATAAAACATCAATAATTTTTTTTCACAATCCAAAAGCAAAGGCTTAAAATGAAATTACCAGGAGGATGGTTCATAACAGAGGGAAGTATTCTACTCCCACATAATATTTGGCTAAATCTAGAAATTCAGTGCTACAGGATATTTATGGATGCCAAAAGTTTATGTTGAATGAAAAACAATTAGGCATGCTAACAGGAGATAAATCCAACAAAGATCATCAAACAGAAAGACACCAGCTCAATCTCTAAAATTCCCATAGTCACAGATTACTACAGTAAGAGTAGTAACAGGAAGAGTATACTGGGGAAGTATATGCATCTGCCTTCTTGTGTACATTTCTTGGACCTTTAGCATTGCAGCCACTGAATCGCTACCTTAGAAAAGTTAGATATAAAAATCTGATTAATAACTTGAAATGAAAAAGTCTTGATCCTAATAACTGGATGATTTGCATACTAACAATGACAATAATTTACTAAATATGGTCTGCGCAGGTGGAATTTGTTCCAAACAATTTGCAATTCAAGAGCTCTTGACGACTAAGGAGAAAGCACACCAGCCCATGCTTTAGCACACTGCAGCTCAAACAGCGTGCACTGAGGGTGGGGTCAATAGAACAGTCCTATTTGCAGGTTTCCAGACAATTTTTTAAATTGCTAAACTGTGTATCAGATAAAACCATTACTAAGAATTTCATTAATCTAGACACAATGGCAGAGTCTGTATAAAAGACCTTTTCAGCCATGCACATCTGAAATTGCAGTCGCGTGGAAAAAACTGCACAACTAGCCTCCTGGTATTTCACTGCCACCTAACGGCAGAACTTCAGCTCCAAAAGAAAAAGTGACCCACAAATGTGAAGAAAAGCAACAGAAGAGTTTCTTTTTACAGTGTTGTGGTCATATTTGTATAAGATACACAGGTATAATATACATAGGTAGAGGGAAGCTTAACCATTATAATCACAGTATGGAAAAATATTTCTAGAATTATTTCTTTAATAAAATGTACAGTAAAAGACACACTCAATTCCTCAGAGGTGCATACTCAAGAGGTGCTATACAGGAAGAGTTTTATTAAGAGTTAACACACTTTGGTTTTGGAAATTGATGGTTGTTTTGCAACTGTGCAAACTAAGTTATCCTTGTAAATGTCTGCAGTTTTTAAGAGACTGTTTCCAGTCTTGACACATTAAGCAGTAATTGACATAATAAACTACTTTTGTCAAGTGCATATAATAGCAGATCACTCTAGTATGTCATTTACAAGTCAACACAGGCTACAAAAAGGTGCCTAGTAAGAATTTAAATAGAACTTTATCGCTTCATATAAAAAACCCAAAACAAATTGTGGTTTAACCTAGCAGGCAGCTAAACACCACACAGCTGTTCGCCCACTGCCCCTCTCCCCAGTGGGATGGGGGAGAGGATAGGGGGGAAAAAAAAAAAAAGAAGTAAAATTAATGGGTTGAGATAAAGCCTGCTTAATAGGACAGAAAAAAAAGGGAAAATAATAATAATAATAGAATATACAAAATAAGTGAGGCACAATGCAATTGCTCACCACCCGCCGACCGATACCCAGCCAGTCCCCGAGCAGTGGTACCCACCTTGACCAACTCCCCCCCACCCCGTTTATATACTGAGCATGACGTCATATGGTATGGAATAGCCCTTTGGTCAGTTTGCGTCAGCTGTCCTGGCTGTGCCCCCTCCCAGCTTCTTGTGCACCTGGCAGAGCATGGGAAGCTGAAAAGTCCTTGACTAGTGTAAGCACTACTTAGCAACAACTAAAACATCAGTGTGTTATCAGCATTCTTCTCATACTAAATCCAAAACACAGCACTACGCCAGCTACCAGAAGGAAAAAAAATTAACTCTATCTCAGCCAAAACCAGGACCATCCATGTTGTTCTGTGAGGAAGGTACACATAGCTAGGTTATGCCACACAGTATGTCTCTCGCATTGTTTATAGTAGAAACTTGTAGCTATTTGACCATTCCTCCCCATGGATTACAATGTCAAGGGTGAGAAATAGGAACTAGTATCTGCTTAAGTAAAACAGCAGCTGACACTGCACTGCACCACACTGAGACATGCTGCTGTGTCCCAGCTCATGCAGGCTCTTGTGAATTCACCTTGCTTTAGTGCACTCCATGTCCTATGAACTTACCTTCACATTCTTACTGGAACTGTTTGTTATAGTTGGGATTTTCTAAAGGTGCATCCCAAGAGTCTTAGCATTTGACCTGCTTGCAAACTTGACAAGGATTTGGTCTATGTGGTACTTGTTACAACATGCCAATGAATCCTGAAAGTCTGAGCAGAAGCTGACAAAAGTCAGCTTTACCCATTGAGTTTTTGGGTTGTATGTTTATTACATCTAACGCTTACCTGATATAAACCAAGCAAGTTGTGCACCAATACTTTTTTGTTTATGTTTTTATAAAAGGCTTATAAGAGCAAGGTTGATATTCTGTCTCTCTGGGTGACAGCATGCAGCAATTTCTTTACTTCATAAAACAGCAGAACTAGGGAGAAGTCACGTTTACAGCAGGCTAAAAAGTATACTGCAATTGCTGAAAACTCTACATTCTTCTGCTACAGGGTAACTAATACAGTGTGACAGGATTATACTCTTCATGCTGGACAAGTGAGCATTCAACGGCTGCAAAACTTTCACAGGAAAGAGCAGATCTAACAATGCCCTGTGAAGTGGCCAGGCCCTAATCCTACAGCACCAATCATCAGCGATGACGATTTTATCATCACTGGTCGTCACTTGTTCTCAGCGCAAAAGGAAAGAACCAGTTCTAACAAATTTAAAAAAAGGAAAACGACAGAATGTTGTTTCAACACATATTTCACCGAGTTAATTAACACTGTCTACAAACACTGTAATTCTCCCCTCTAAGTCAAATGCAAGTCTGAAAAAGTAGCTGCTATTAAATGGCTATTATGCTATTTGCTGGTATTGCCTTGAAAAATAATTCTGTATTAATTTTTTCCTACTTTTCTTGAAGCACTGAGAAGACATTATAGCTACAATGGATACATTACCTCAGCTGCTTTCCGTTTCATTTCCTTGCATAATGCATCGCATTCCAGCGAAACTTGACCTTCTTGTATCTTGCTGCACTGTATTTCCTGTTAAGTATAATTTGAGTCTTTTATAATCATTTCCCTATTTTAGTTATAATGTCCATTTCTTTATGAAAATAATTATAAAACATTCTTATTTACTAAAACATTGGTTACACAGAAAATAAAGCTAATGATTAAACATTATTTGAACCTGTAATTCTGTATCAAATTGTCCTTTTCTCTTTTCCTTCTTTCTGATAAACTAAGCTGAAAGCAAGAATAAATCAAATAGTCCAGTTTAATTTCTCCTCTCTTCTCTTTTCTCACTTGTTTGCCTAAGACAAAGTAAGACAACCTTCTGAACTCTACCAGAAAGAGCTTGCATTCAGAGTCTCAGTAATTTCATATCCATTCTCTTAACTGGCTGAGACTACAGGGCAAGGTCTGGCCATGGGGGGGAGGGGGGGGGGATTCTCACTCACCCTTCCTCCCCTCCCCCTAATATTGAAGAAAAAAAAAAAGGTGGTTATCTGTAAGCAGAGACTGTTCAATTTGAAGCACTTGTTCTGTACATGTCATCCTTTCTCCTGCTGAACACCCCACCTACAAGACTTCTGGCTGCACAAGACATTTCTTGGAAAAGTGAGAACTCTGGGGAACTGCAGCCTGTTTGGAAGGCTCAGAAGTTAACTGGGTCCAGAAACATAATTTAAGCACCTTTTAATTAAGCCAGATACTGATTTTTTCATTAAGTCATTATTATTTGCCAAGACTTCACATCAATTTCGGTTGTTCCCCTCATAATACTATATAGCCATAATAAACTTGTTACATTATTTTGTCCCTTATCTTTGTTAGAAGCTAAGGAAGCTGATGCCTGTACTTGCTTTTAGGTTTGTGGAGAACCGTAACTGATTACATTAGTTAGGGATTCACAACATCTGTTCTTGTTCCAACTTATGTAATTATAAATTTTCCCAATATCATCAGAAAAATGTATTTTTTTCTTCTCAAATCACTCCAGGTCACCTGACTATTCTCCCAAAGGAGCTACAAAAATTCAAATGTGCTTGAAGATAGAGCTATTGTAAGTCAGGCAGCTAACATATTTTAGAACTAACAGGATTTTATATTCTCCAATGAATCTTTTGCTATTGCAGCCCAGATCTTCAGCTGATGTGAATTGTTATAGCTCTACTAGAGTAACTGGACCTATGCCAATATGCACCAGAGACGATCCATCCATACAAGCCTAGGAACATGCAAAGAAAACACATCTTTCTCAAAACTGTAACTTAGAAATTTACCTTTTTCAGTCTCTTACAGAGACATCGGAGTTTAACCTTCTGGCTGCAGTTCAGAGGACAGCTACCTGAATGGCAAATCTCTTTACACCGGTGACCACAGGGCAACTATAAAGAACAAAACACACAAACAAAACCCCCACACCAATAAATTATTGTAAAATTACAAAGAATCTATGAACTGGTTTTATTTCAGACACAGCAGCTTAATGGAAAATTCATTCAGCTTATCAGTTTTTCCACTTGTGAAATAGTTTTTGGTTTGGGTTTGGGGTTTTTTTTGGCAAATGTTTGCTTGTCCTGTAGAACGATTTACCTTTTACTGACACAGCTTGATTAAAAACCAATTTCTCGTTTCAAATGTTTCAAGAATAGTCATCTCCACAGTAATTTGTACAATTACCCTAGCTATCTGTATTTTGGGGGAATATGAGTAGACAAGAAAAAGAAACTGAAAACTGAAATTAAGTGTACTGTAGCAACTTGTAGATCAGAGTAAAAAAAAAAAAGAGGGGAGAATCAGAAGCAAAAATACCACAAAAGAAAATTTTGCATTCAAGAATCTTCTGAACTATGCAGAAGTCAAATACAGGTCACCAATATTCTTATCATGTATGAAATAGTTTCACAAAATCCTAAATTTCTGTGTTTGGCAGATTATCCAATTTCTGACATCTGTGAAATAGAGACTTTTTTTACTGCCAGTGCAATTTTTAACATTTATAATGAAAATATTGTCATTCAATTACTGTGTTAAGAACTGAGATACTAATTTAAATATGCTGACTGTTAGGAATATAGCAGTGCTCCCAGCATTATATTAAAAAAAAAATACAAGAGAGCAAACAAATTTTTTCACTTTCTGTTAAGAACTTGACTGAAAATATACCTTGCTCATACGCATACCCATAAGAAATCTTCACAATAATGATTTTTCATTTTCAATTACATAACCCAATACTGTTAATAACTGAACGTGGAATCTCACATAAGATATCCAATTGATTTATAGAGGTAGCTTTAAATCCCTAAACTATTTAAAATGGCATTGGATAGTGTTCTTCATTAAAAGTGAAATTGCACTTCTTCACTGTCATCAAGGGATTAACATAACTTGGAAAATGCTGCAAGACATACGATTTTAAGATACATTTTTTCACATTTATTAAAAATTGAAAATGTATACATAATACATCACTTCATCTGCAAGAATGAGACTACTACATAAGATAATTATAAAACCCGGGTGTATACACTTCTTGTTGATTAGTAAATTTGGATTCTCAGAAGTCCATTGGAACTGGCTCAACCTCTGAGCTAGTATCATGAAACACATACCTAAACAGAATGCAAATTTTCAGATTAAAAAATTATGGAACAGACATACGTATTTTCATGTCCATGCCAGTCACAAACTATTACTACACTGATAGATACTTTGCGGTTTAGGTTCAGTTTTTTTAGTCACCATTTCAGCACATTCCACACAGGACTAGAAGGAACGTCTAAGTCATCATGTTCAGTCCTAAAGGCAGGCACCTCCTATGATCCCTCTAGGACTGGATGAAGCCCTACCATGAAAACAGTCCCCCCTTCTGCCCCCTTTCTACTGTTTCGCTAAGGAGGCTGTTCCAGTAGCTCACTACAAGATGCAAGAGCTTTTTTTGAATTTCCTACATTTATAAGTCAGTCGAAACCCCTCAGTTCTTACCCTCATATTGAAATATTTCTCTACTGTCCTTTCATAAAAGACTCTTTATTCCCATAGTATTCCCTTCACTGAATTTCAACCAGCTGAAATCAGTGTTTCTTGAATACAGTAGCCAGAACTGCATGTAATATTCCAAATGACATCTCAGCAGGAAGGAGTGTACAATGCCTTAATTGCACCTTATTCTTAACAGAATACCTTCCCCAATACATCTTCAGCTCTCATTTGCATTTCTCTCTAGCTAATCATGCTGTGACAATAAAAATTTCTGCTGTTTCCTGGGAGCTTATTATTAGCCTTGACATGCATGGTCTTACTGTTTTTTTCTGTAGCTAATAACATGCCCCAAATACATGTGTTCTGCAGATGCATTTCCTCAGTTGTCATGTACTGACACCATTCTACAAGTTTAATCAGAAAATTCCAATGTTTTTTGGTGCCAAGGTCATTACTGAAAACAATGCAAGTTCAGGTGTCAATCAGTTGTTCAGAAGTTTAGCACACCTTCATCCTTGTATTAACCCTCTTTCTGTATCTGAACTAGCTATTCACTAGGTGGCATTGACTCAATTGCTCTGCTGAAGCCTTATGTAGCCGATATAACCTATTTGCTTTATCTGAAGGGAAAAAAAAAATGGTCTTCTTATCAAAGAAGGAATTTAGATTTGTTTGGGCATAACTGATCATCAGCAAATCTATCTTGCATTTTGCCTCATTTTGAAAAGATGAGGGGAGAAACTTGTCTTTAAGCCTTGTACGCTACCGAGGTCAGACTACCAGCCAGGACCACAGAGTCTAACAGCTGAGTCTGCTCACTAGTGACCACAATCTTTGCAAAACCAATTTGCTACTGCGTGACCTCTGTGCAGTAAGAGGGCCCTTCTCCTGGCTCCCTACCCAAAAGCATCATACACAATAACACAATCTAGTCTCACCTGCAAGTCATCCCATGCTGGCCAGAACAATTCATGGCTAGAACTATTACTTCCAGCTTACTCTTCCATGCTAATTAGGCACATTTCCTTTAGTAGTGTCAAAGCCCAAACAAAGAGTCTTATAAGTGGCATGTCAGAGCTGCGAATTCAAGACAGTAGCCCTCACCTCAACCTCCAGGTGCTACTGCAATAAAATTCTTACATTACACACCATTAGAGCAAAATTTACAGAGCACAGGAATATGTTTAATCCAATACTGAAACCCAAATTTACACATTTAGTTCTCTGCATAGAGCTATACAGTTCACATCCACAGGGATGCAGGACAAGAATGAAGCTGGCAGTGCAATTTTCTTTTTACTCCCTCCAATGCAAAACCAACATTAAAAAAAAAAAAATCAAGAGGAGCAGTGAAACGAGTGGCAAAAAAACATTTCCCCATGGTCTCAGAAAACAAAAGAAATCCTACCGCTGCTTCTCCTTGTTAAATAATGTAGTGGG
>VYZW01054931.1:11437-33493 GCA_013401315.1 Balaeniceps rex
CTGGCAGCCTGGGAGCTGTGAGCCCAGGACTAGGCCTGTGAACCAGAAATATCCTTGAAAAGTGCAGCTGGCCTCTCTGAAGTACAGCTGGGGTACCTAGAAACCAAAGACATCCTCAGATACCATCGATAAGCGCAAAACCAAGGAACTGTAAATGGCAACTTATTGTCTTAAAAAGTGGAAATTGTCTGGGAAAATAAGATGGGTCTGAAAGAACAGAAAACAACATCATTACAGGTGAAAAATCAAAATTAACAGCATCTATTGGCTGTTCAAAGTGGTGATGTCTTATGCCCTCATGTTTTTATAACAAGGATTTAATTTTTACCCAAAATGGAGCCTCTCTCAGAGAACTTCCCATGCTGCATGCACTTTTCCTTTCCTACACAGGCTAAACTCCCCACAAAACTTTCTATGAAATCTTGGACTCTTGCTGGAGACACCCAGCTGATTCCAGACCCTGTGACACAGATCATCTCTGAAGAGAGACTCTGCCTGCTGTCTTACTGGTCCCCCTTTGAGCCCACTTTTGGAGTCAGTTCAGTTTGTCCTTCTCACCTCTGGGATGGTTGGGTCCCCCTCTGGGATTTTTTTGTTCTCCCCTTTGGGATGGTTTGGCCCCTTGTGAAATCTGTCTAGTTCATTTGATATTGGTACTGTATATCCATATAAGTAATCTAGCATAAATATATCTGCTGTTATACTGTTGATAAGTTTGCTTCATTAATGATAAGTTTGTGGTAACATGCAATAGTATATAACTTCCTGGGTTTGCTGTTATTCGTTATTGCTATAATATTGATTGAAACTATATTATTGATTGCTGATAGTAATTTGTAATAGCTTGATATAGATCAAGATAATCATAGATATAATTGCTAGTGTTGATTTTGTGGTAGTTTACTTGCTTGGGGATGATATATTATATATGCATACATACACAAACATGCTGTTTTATAAGTTTCCTGTAGTTGATATTACAAGAATTGGAGCACTAAGAGATCACAAACCACGGAATCCGGGTGTTCTGAGGTTTTATTACAAACCTAAATCTTGAGAAAACTAAATAAAAGGAGGAGCTCCTTGAACTGCTCAATAAACTAAAGCAATTTTAGGGAGACAGAAGATGAGATGCAAGTTGGCCACAGTGACAATCATATTACAATTTTATCTGTTTTTCAAGTAACAAAATAAAGGATAATATTTTCTCAGTATAGAGAGGGTTTTAAGCTTTCGTAATATTCCAAATTAAATCTCAATATGTAACTAAGGAGACATTTACTTACATGGAACAAAACTAGAAAAAAACATTCCTGTTATTTTTTAGAAACTTAAGCTGTCAGTTTTTGTGTGTGAGAAGAATATGCACATAAGTTATTACTTGGTAGAGGGATTATCATGAAGGGTGATGGCTGACCTACCATTCACTGAAATCACTGGTATGTTTCCACCTATATAGTAGATTTTAGATATCACTGTGTGACAACATGATCTCCTGTGGAAATACCTTGTGAAATAGTAGCCTGCTGTAAATCCCGTTTAAAAATACTATTATTCATACTAGTGATCTGTAACACCACATATTACTTGGTGCCATTTTGATCTCTCAGAAGTCACTTCTTGATTAGGACCAACCCAAAATGGAAACAAATTTTTCTTCTCTCCAACTTTTTACATATGTGGATGAATTATCAATTTTGGAATCCCTAGAGGCATAAATAAGTGTCCTGCTTTCTGGCTTCACCCATACCTTTACCCTACGCAGGAAAAAGGAAGTTTTGCACAGTGGCTCAAACACAACCACTTTAAATGAAACATACTACCCTGAGCAAGTTAATTGACTCCTAATCAATTTTAAAATTCAGTTTCATTCTAAAATTGGTAGAGACAACACAGTATCAATAATATTTTATCTCAGTGGTTTTGGCTTTGCAAAAAGACTTTATAAGGACAAATGAGAATTACTCCAGCAGTGAGAGAACTGTAACTCACTAGGCAACACACTAATATTTTTTGTGATTATAAGATATATATCAAGATGGAAAAAGAGAGGAAGTGACAGAGAGGGAGCATGACATTTGTTTTCAAAATATGCAAATCTTTTTGCAAAATGGTACTTTGAAATAGAAAGAGAAAATAAACCACAACTAACCTGTTATGTGACCCATATTAAGATAAAAACAGTTTCAAATTCACTGAGTAATTGTTCTATGGCAGAACCAAAACTGTTTTAAATGACCATGAAATTCTAAACGTTTCAGGCTGAATTCTTTAGTAATCAAAGCTTGTGTTTGCTAGTTTGCTATTTTGTCCTTCCATTCTTGATTTTAAATTGATGTTCTTTATCCCATAAAAGTGATCTCTAGCAATGAATACTACAGCTTTCACAAGTGAGGACAGTAGAGAGATTTTAATTGACGCAATCACCCACGAGGAAATGCAGAGATGAGGTCTCATTGTGCTAGTTTTCATAAAGCATAACAGAGTTTAAAAGGCTGGGAAAGCAATAAAGCATAGTAAATTGATATAAGGGTGGAAGTGTTTTTCTTTTTTAGTAAAATGCATGTGTTTTATTGCTTGTCCTTTTTTCTTCAAAGCAATTAAAATAAGCAGTATTAAATGATTCTACCAGTCATTCCAAAGAAAATGTATGCAAGTGACCTGAGGCAGAGAATAAAAAGAAATATTTTAACCTTATCTGATGGAAAATGGCTGAAGACAAAAAAAAGGTGATTTTGTATTTGATAAATATTTAAACTTTAAATACAAATTCTGCATTTCATCTTTCTTCTCTAACTTTCTCTTTTTTTTCTTATCTGAGGAATATCTCCTACTTCTAATGGTTTGTCTTCCCCTGACAATACATGGCAGGACCAAAGACAACATAACCTGTCAGAGATGAAGAATGTTAAAATGTTGCAAAAAAGTAAACAAACAAACAAGTCTTTCAATAAGATATGCCATATGTCATTGGTTAAGCATGTATGGCTTTCACTTCTTGAAAGTACTGCTTGAAAGTATTCCTAAGAATAACTCTTATTTTTGCTGAGGTCAGCATTCACAATTGAAAACACAGTAGCAAATGAAAGTCTCCATTCAGATTATCCTGGACATCAATTTTAACTAATACCAGACCTCCTTCTGTATATCTGTGCAAAGGGGAAAGGAGAATTAGACTGAGCTCTCCTCTTAGACCTGGTTGGGAAATTATTTTTTTTCTTATGACTAATTTTAAACCTTTTTAATTTGATTTTTTTTTAGGATATGTGTCAAGAATCTGAAGGCTGAAAATGTTATCTTTTTCAGCTTTTATTTTCAGAAAAAAAATGTTTAGCAATTCTTTTTTAAAAAAAATCATTTTGTTCAAAAGCCATTTTATGAAAAATTATTATTTTATGGAAGATTTTCTGTCAGTCTTAATTGCCATCTGTTAACATATGCGAGACAGTCAGATACTATGGTAGTTAGAGCCACAGAGATACCTGTAGAGATATGAAGCAATGGGGGACAGAGAGGAAGAGTAGAGAGAAAGGCATAGTCAAACAGGGGGAACAAAATTATATATTTTAATACATAAGCATAAAGGTTTTCTGTGTTCAAAACCATTCCTGTAACCACATCACAGGCAGGAACTGATGGAGGGAGGAGTCTATTATTTCATTATTTGCTAATTCTGTAACAATAACACTAGTAGTGTTTCCATATATATAAGGAAAATATAGTCCTATTATTTTGTGAGGGACAATTGTCCTCATGGGAGGTCCAAGTTTATCATAGAATGAAGAAAGGCTTTAGCACACAAAAAGTTTCAGAGACTAGGCGTTCCTCCTCAGATTCCCTTTTTCCATCTCAAATAAACAGAATTACTTGCTTTTTATGTGTATGGCACTCTAATCTGTCTCGTTATTTGAATATATAACCACAAGTCCTGTATTTCAATGAATGTACAGCTTTTCCTTTTTACCATTTAAGAGCATGTTCTCTTCTTATAGACAGAGACGTAGGATTTTACGATGATTTAGTGAAGATTTACTGCACTTCAGCGGTAGCAAAAGATACCAAAAGGTTGGGAAATCATTTCCGTAATCTCTTGTACACAGCAGCGGAAGCCTCAGTCATATAAGAGCTTTCAGGAAGAGACTTTTTGGCTCTTGACTACACATGTCTACATCTTCCAGTTCCTGAAGGCATGCACAAACTGTGCTCCAAAGCTCATCACAACAGCAAGTACTGGCACACATTGCAGTTCTATTACAATCTGAAGGAGGAATGATATTGGAACAGGCAGAAAAACAGGTTGCCTCTATCCAAGCTGTAAAACCATAGGGGTATATTCCACATGAGAACAACTGCAGAAATGTGTCATTAAGATAACAATTCCTGACTGTTTCTAAGGGGCCAATCAACAATAACAGCTAATTGTTTAACATAAGCACTACAGAAACAAAATAACTTGCTGTGCTCTCTTCTGTTTTATCTCAAATAGAAGACCACAGAAGGTAATTATTTTAAAATAATGGGGTTGTTTGAACACTACTAGTTCTACTCACATTTTCAACTATATAAGCTTACGTAAAACTCAAACACAAATCAACACATATTCTTGTCGTTATAACCAGGAAAAGAAAGAGCTAATACTGTTATCACTCTTATGTCAAACGATGTGCCTGTCTCATAAGGTATGAAGGCTCAAAGGAAGAAAATGAATGTTGTATGGATAGTCTAAGTTTCAAGTTGGTAGATGAAACTGAATTCTATCAGAGGTTTCAGTCACTGTCATTTCACTCAGCTCTACAGAACAAACATCTGTATATTCAACACCTCTTGTTTTCCTTAAACCTATTGAGTCAGTAATTATTTCAGATTAGCACGTCACCTAAAAATACTACTCCCTTCCATTTATTTTTTCATGGAATTTGTCATTAACAGTGAATTCTGATCAGTTTCCTCACTTGCAGATATTTTCTGTTCTTCTCACTGATGAAGACTGCATCTTTGTCAACCCCCTTTATTAAAACAGACTTTTGTTAATAACATTGTTTCCCCCCATTCCTTAAAAAAAGCTGCTGTTTTCTATCATGCACTGGAGCTTTTATTTAGTTTCTCCACTTTTCTTGCTGTTGTTTATTGTGAATTTTGTTCACATCACCTCTTGCTCATCTCATATGAGGATACGAAGCCCAACTTACAGTTTACTGTATCCCCCAGTTTTTAGTATGACAAAAAGTAAAATAACAGATTTGCACAAATGTTGCACAAACATGGAACAGATGATCCACAGACTGTACAGGACCCCCTTTGTCTGGTAAGCATAGTGAATCCTGCATCATATTCTTTCTCCTGGAAACTTTTGATTGAGGAAAACTTCATTCTTTTCAAAGGTTTCTGTATATTTAAAAAGAGTCATGATGAGTGAAACCATCACAGCAATTGTTTAAATGGAGATTTGCATATTTATGTGCTTTGTTTACAGATAATATATTTCAGTTCCACAGAAGTCATAGTGCATTTTTCTCCTTAAAATCATCCCTCCAAACTTACACTTCAAAGATAATTAAAGCCAAAATGTGACTTTTGTCCTGAAAATTTAAATGCTACCAGCTTATAATAGAAGGAATAGATCAAATGGAATTTATTTCTGCTAAACAGATGGTCTTATATATGATTGTTTTAACTTTTGAGATATGGAAAAACTCATTACACTGTTTTGGAAAAAGATAAGATACCACAGCAAGATGTTTGAATTGTTAACAGGGAATTTCTGAAGAGTAATTAGAGCAAAAGGAAGTGGTAAAGCTAGGATGATGAATAATAAAGCAAAGCTAAGTGGATAAGTACCTGGGAGCACTGAGACATTTGGGATAAAGTCAGATGGGGGATGGTGTTAAGCCCTACCTGAGTTTGCAGAGTGCTGAAGGACAGAAAGATAAGCATGTGGGACTGAAAGGGCTATATGAGTGACTGTGGCTAAGTTATCCTAGCACCCTCATTCCCTAGTTGCTGGCAGAAACATGGATCAATAGATGTTTACACTAAGAATTGATGAAACATCCCATACCTGCAAAAAACCTCTATTCCTCTGAGTCTATAACAAAATATTAAGACCTTTAATTTTACCATTAAAGAAAAAAAAAAAAGAGAGACAGTAAAGACAGACATTCAAAAAGTTTCCCCCTTAGGATTGCCATGATTAGCGTAAGTATTTTCTCATCAGTACTAGTTCAGTCCTTTCAATATGCAGTTTCTAGCAAAGACTTAACACTCTGCAGGTAGAAGAATCTACCCGGCTTTTACACTACTTTTTTCTCTCCTCAAAAGTGATGATTGCCACAAGATGTTCTTAATTTAGACTTGACCATTACAGCTTACTTCCATTCAGTTACTCTTCTTAAGAAAAACATTTGACACAGTATCAGAGAAAAGAAAATCATTATACAGGACTGAGGGTGCTGATCTCTAAATCCAAGCTAATGTCCCATCTCACTTGAAAAAAATTCCTATGGACATACTCACAGAACCACAGAATAGTTGATGTTGGAAGGGTCCTCTGAGGTCATGTTGTCCAACCCCCCAGCTCAAGCAGGATCACCTAAAAGCAGGTTGTTCAGGACTAAGTCCAGACAGCTTTTGAATATCTCCAAGGATGGAGACTCCACAACCTCCCTGGGCAAGCTGAGACAGGGCTCTAGCACCCTCAGAGTCAACAAGTGTTTCCTGATGTTCAGACAGAACCTCCTGTGTTTCGTTTTGTGCCTGTTTCCTCTCATCCTCTCACTGGGCACCACTGAAAAGAGCCTGGCTCCATTCTCTTTGCACCCTCCCTTCAGGTATTTGTAAACATTGATGAGATCTGCCCCCCCCACACCACCCAAAGCCTTCTCTTCTCTAAGCTAAACAGTCCTGGCTCTCTCAGCCTTTTCTCACAGGAGAGATGCTCCAGTCCCTTCACCGTCTTTGTGATCCTCTGTTGGACTCTCTCAAGTATGTCCATGTCTCTCTTGCACTGGAGAGCCCAGAACTGGACCCAGCACTCCACGTGTGGCCTCACTAGTGCTGAATAGGATCACCTCCCTTGACCTGCTGGTAGGAAGGTAAGTCCTCCTTGCTCCAGGCTTTCCCCCTGGTCTCTGGGGCCTGGGAGTCCTGAAGGCCAGTCTTATTACTGAAGACTGTGGTGAAGTAGGAATTCAGTACCTCAGTCTTTTCCATGACCTATGTCACTAGGGCCCCTGCCCCATTCAGCAGTGGAGCCACATTTTCCCTACTCTTCCTTTTGCCACTTAGGGACTTATAAGAGCCCTTCTTGGTTTTTTGACATCCCTTGCCACATTCGATTCCAGGTGGGCTTTGGCTTTCCTAAATTCATCTCTTCCTGCTTGGCCAGTGTCTCTGTATTCCTCCAGGTTACCTGTCCCTGCTTCCATCTTCTGTATACTTCCTTTTTATGTTTGAGTTGCAGGCAGATGTTCCAGAAAATTTCACTATTTGAACCAGGAGTTTTAGAATAGGGGTCACAAATAGGTGTATTGTTCAGGCTTGTCACATGATACATAAAAATATTAAAAAAAAAAAAAAAAAGTGAGAGAGAAACATTTCCATAGCCTGAAACACTGAAGAACTATGCTTTTATAGGAAAAGATTATCAGGTTAGAATCATAGAATCATTTGGTTGGAAAAGACCTTTAAGATCATTGAGTCCAACCATACCTATCCACTACTAAACCATGTCGCTAAGCACCTTGTTTACCCGTCTTTTAAATACCTCCAGGGATGGTGACTCGACCACTTCTCTGGGCAGACTGTTCCAGCGCCTGATAACACTTTCAGTGAAGAAGTTTTTCCTAATATCTAATCTAAACCTCCCCTGACACAATCTAACCTAAACCTCCCCTGGCACAACTTGAGGCCGTTTCCTCTCGTCCTATCGCTTGCTACTTGGGAGAAGAGACCAACACCCACCTCACTACAACTTCCTTCCAGGTAGTTGTAGAGAGCGGTAAGGTCTCCCCTCAGCCTCCTCTTCTCCAGGCTAAACAGCCCCAGCTCCCTCAGCTGCTCCTCATAAGACTTGTGCTCTAGACCCTTCACCAGCTTCGTTGCCCTTCTCTGGACACGCTCCAGCAACTCCATATCCTTCTTGTAGTGAGGGGCCCAAAACTGAACACAGTACTTGAGGTGCGGCCTCACCAATGCTGAGTACAGGGGAAGGATGACTTCCCTGGTCCTGCTGGTCACACTATTTCTGATACAAGCCAGGATGCCATTGGCCTTCTTGGCCACCTGGGCACACTGCTGGCTCATATTCAGTCGGCTGTCAACCAACACCCCCAGATCNCACTCAAGATGATCTGCTCCATGACCTTCCCCAGCATCAAGGTCAGACTGACAGTCCTGTAGTTCCCCGGATCCTCCTTCCGTCCCTTCTTGTAGATGGGCGTCACATGGGCAAGCCTCCAGTCATCTGGGACATCCCCTGTTAACCAGGACTGCTGATAGATGATGGAAAGGGGCATGGGGAGCACCTCTGCCAGCTCCCTCAGTACCCTTGGGTGGACCCCGTCCGGCCCCATAGACTTGTGTGTGTCTAATTGGCCAAGCAGGTCACTAACCATTTGCTCTTGGATCATGGGAGCTTTGTTCTGCTCCCCATCCCTGTCTTCCAGCTCAGGGGGCTGGGTACCCTGAGAACAACTGGTCTTACTATCAAAGACTGAGGCAAAGAAGGCATTAAGTACCTCAGCCTTATCCTCATCCTTTGTCACTATGGTTCCCCTTGCATCCAGCAAAGGATGGAGATTCTCCTTGGCTCTCCTTTTGTTGCTGATATATTTATAGAAACATTTTTTATTGTCTTTCACAGAATTGGCCAATTTAAGTTCTAGTTGGGCTTTAGCCCTTCTAACTTTCTCTCTGCAAAGAGAGTATAAGGTATATATGTGCAGGCAATTAATTTCATATAGACATTTTCGAAAAACTGTAAATACAGTGCTTTAAGAATAAGTTTAATTAAAATGAGAACTTATACTGAGCCTTTGCTTCTTCCTTTTCTATCATGTTATTCTAATAACAATAAATGTCCAAGTCAGGAGCATCCACAAGCTAGAAAGATCTTTGAAGATTGTTTGGAAATTATAAAGGACCTTGGAGAACCCTGAATACAAGTTTCAAGGTCTAGCTTGATCACATTAAGTTATGATGTCTTACGAAGAAAGGGGCTGAACAGGGTGTAGAATGGGTATGAAATCCCATAGCTTGAAAGACTGAATAAGGATGAAGGAAGGATTATCATAATTTTGGTACCAACGTAAAGCAAAAATTGTTCCACCCCTGGGCTATAAAGGGTGACGGCTTTTTTGGTGTGTTTTTTATTGGAGTTTGTTAAATAGGAAAAAAAAACAAAGAGAGAGATGGCTAACCAGTTGTTAGTGCTAAAAATCCACAGATTCAAATCTATCCATTTGGGTGGTCCACACTTATTAGGCTGACAGCCACCATATATCTGCTCTCACAAAACTGAAATGAGCTATTTCACCTTGTTAACTTTGTCTTCATGCTCTCATTTTGAGTAGTAAGAATGAAGAATAAGAGTATCCACCACACTTACTCAGCAACAGACAGGAAGAAAAAGAATCTCCCAACTTTAAAAAATAGTGGTTGGTTTAGGCAGGAGATCTCAGTAACGTTTTTATTTAGTATTTCTGATCTACTGCTTGGATAATATTGCTATGTTAGGAATACAGATAGATTGTACTTTAAGGTAATGGGAAAAAATAAGCAAAAGACCTTTAACTGAGTCAAATGAAAAGGTAATTTTGAGGCTTTAACTATAAAAATAAATTATAGTATTTTATAAATACTATAATTTTAATTGTTTAAATAGAAAAATACATAATCACATCAAAAAGAGAAAATGTCTCTTTTTTCCTATGTATCAAACCATTAACTGCAAAATTAATAATTACTATATTAATATTTTAATATTAACCCCCCTTCCTTATAAAACTCAAACTGATGATACTGTTTAACATAAGTATTCTAGGAAAATTACATTAAAATAGCTGTATGAATTTGAACGTTAGAAAATTGTTACAAAGATTAATGTTTTTATGCAAATATTTGTGCATTGTCCGTACAGCTTTTGTTGAGTTAATTCTATACTAATGGCACGGATATTAAGTGAAAATGGATGTTGCTAGCCTAAATGACATTCCTGCCAAGAAATTAATATTAATTTAAGAAGTGACAATTAACATCTATGGCATTAATGTGTGAGAGACATCCATGGATAAAACAGTTTACAGAGAAGTAAAGATGAAGGCTAGCTTTCTAGTGGGAGAAAAAAAAATACAAAACTTGGTCTTCCCAAGTTCAACTACATAGCTTTCCACTTGAGACCTTTACTAATCAAACCATTTGCAGTAGAAAACAAGCATTAATTCAAATCTGTATGTATATGGGGAAATAAATACCTTTTGTAGGAAAAGCTGTAGAAAGGCAAAAGCATGCTACTTAAAAGAGATCTATACAAATTCTATTGACTCAGTTAAGGCAGCATGGTGGAAAATGTACATTTACTTCAACACAGGAAGGATAAAATTAAACCATTTTACAAGAGTAACAGATCTGGTTAAATGAGTCAAAGGAAGGTATTAAAAAATACATCATCTATTAAGCCTCAGGATCTTCCATTTTGGAGCATTTAATTAAAAAGTTGGTAAGTGTGTCCTATTTCCAGTACATGTAAATAATTTTACCATATCATATTATTATTTTAGAAGATCTTTTCACTGGAACTCATTTTAGTTCTGTTGATACATATATTGTCTATTATAACTATTACACAAGAAAATATATTAAACCTCATGTCGAGTACATACGTATGGAAATAAAAGTACTAAAACTAACATGATGAAGAAAGAAAAAATTTCCAGACTTTACCACAATTTAAAATAAATCAGCAGCAAACACATGTAAAAAGTACACAAATACGGAAAACCAAGTCCTAAATAAATTATGAATGTTGTATTGCAATTATCTGCCAGAATATGGGAAACACCTCTATAAAAAGCATGCATTTTTTGCAAAAATAATATATGTATGGCATCTGGTAGTACAAAGGACTGAAGAAATATATAGAACAGGCTGTTCAGATATTATGGCAGTGTGGGCAAGTGGAATTTCTTATTCATAGCTTGTGAAACTGCCAACTTTTAGCAAACTTCACTGCCGAATATCACAGACTATGACATTAAGAAATCTCGTGACCTTGTCCATATGCTCCCCAAAACTGCTTCCTTGTGCTGGAGCACTCAGTCATGTCCACATTAGAAGAGGCTTTTCCGCTGTCCTAGTTAAAAACAACAACAACAGCAACAAAACAGGATGTGTGGAAAATGTGTCATTGCTGAGCTCAAGACTTACTTCACAGAAGCTTGTGGCAGTGCTAAGGAGTCTGTCTTGCACCCCCTCTTCTTCTTCATTTATGCCTTTGGCTCTGACATGCAGCCCTTCAAAAAGGGCCCCATACAACAGTGTCCCTGAAAAACCTTACAAGGTTGAGAAAATATGAAGAAGGAAAAAGGGAGCTCCAGAGAAGAAAGTAAATCTGGCAAATAGCAGCTTCTCACTCTTTTTACCATGCTTATCATGGTTGTCTTCTACCAGCTGTGATTAGTATTGCCATCATACAAAGCAATACTTTGCTATTCTTCAACTTTTTAGCAGTATCTTTGCCAAGTTGCTGAATGCTGATGTCATCCAGCTTAGACCTGATATGTCTTTACAATTCAGGTCATGCATCAAAGCCTCTACTTGCTTTTGACCAAGGTGAAATGAGCAACAGCCTACAACTAATTTCAGGATATAGAAAGCCACATGAGGTCAGGTGTCAGAGCTGGAACTGGCTCAGGAACAGCAGCATACTTGTTTCTGGTACCTTATTGCAGCCTCAGAAAGTGTAATTGTGCCTGCTGAAATCCAGGCTCACTAGATATTTACAGGTTTGTTAAACAATCATTTAGCCTCAGTAAATCCACTTTAAATCCATCAATACATTATACACAGGAGCGGGCCTGTAATTATTTTTATTTTAAATGGATTTATAGACTATATTCTACTGGGCTCCAGTATTTTGTCGGTCAGTAGAGGCCATTGGTTCTTTCCAGTGCTGGCTAAAATGTCTGGGATTCACAGTTGTTTCAAAAGTACAGTGTTTATGTTTGAGGACAATATTCTACAAAATGACATCAAAATCAGGGATTAGAAGGTGCCTAATTACTTGCATCAATGGTGATAATGCTTTGTCTTATCACCTTGCTGTACTCAGTCTTACTATGCCCACAAGTAGTTCACATGCATTCTCAGTTGCTGCAATTGAGTTAATAATTGGTCGTATAAAAGTCAGCGGCAGATTCTCAGTGTTAGGAGCTGCCAAATCTGGTAGCCTGATAGAGGTGAGGCAGCTGTGGATCCATAACCCCACATGTGACTGGGGTCCCTCCAGCTGTCTGTGTGCCTCTGTGTGTACAGGGATCAGGCTTTTATCACATAACCTAACACCTAGGAGACTGTTTTGTTATTAACATAAATGTATATAACCAGCACAGGTATCAGCAGGATCACCACAGAAAGCTGTGCCATTCACAAGCTGTGCAAAAAAGGACTCCTGAGCAGTCCCAAAATAAAGTTGTTTGCAGTGTTACTGTGACTCCTATGAAGGGACAGCTCTATCTGACACCATCCACATACACACTGTGAAGTCCATACCACTTGTATTTTTCACACTTGTGTCTTCATTTCATTCCGCAGCTCTCCATGAACATCCTCTCCCAAATCCTCTTTCCCCTTCAAAACACATTTCTTCAATCTCTACCTTCTTCATTGCAGATAGAGGGCCTTCTCTCCATCATATTGATAGAAACCTCCCCACCACAGTGTCTGGGACATTCAGTTCCCAGAATAATTTGCTTGTATCTTGGGTAGAGCTCCGTTACAGAGCACTTCATCAGAAAAGATATACTTGGCTTTGCAAATTTCTCCAACCATCTTCACACTCAGCCAATGTACCTATTCCTCTTCCACACACTGCAGGTTCAGTTTTTGGCCTAGGTGAGAAACGTGCGAGCCATGACACTGCGTAGTACTCAGATGACAATAAAATGATTATCTGGTCCTTATATTTTCCAAGACATTTCCCCTTTATACTTCCTACTTCTATTACTTTCTGGATTTTTGTTATGAGTCTCACTGGCTGTCCATGCCCAGCATCTCAGGAATATGAATTTAGGATGTCATTGTCCATGAGAGAGCATGGAAAGGAGATAAGGTAATTCTGCAGTGGGAGGAAAAAACGCAAGTATTTCCCTCAGGTATCCTATGGAGCTCCAAAGTCAGCAAGCGCTCTTTTTCCTGATCCACCACTACACGGTCAATAGCTCTACTAAGTTTGCTCAGGCAAATGTTTTCAGGCATTGTATGTGACCCCTTTCAGTCAGAACTTCAATTATTGACCAAGCTGTCACTAAACCAGTCTGTGAGACTACCTCCTGTAAGTTTACAGGACACACAGGATCTTCAGCATCCTGGGCCATAGAGTCAAAGAAGGAGATGGCAGAATATATGCTGATGGACTGAGACATTTCAGGTAACATACAGAACATCCCTCATTCAGCCTATATGTGAGAGCTTTGGTGGGTTTCTCTGCTGGTCATACAGGTGGGAGAGCTCCCAAATCAATGTAGTATGGATGGTTTGTTCTTGAGGCACTAGGCACATTATAGCAGGTAGACAAATATATAGCTCTGATAAGAACAGTTCTCGCTATAGTTAAGAAACAGATGTCCACATATGAAAGATTTAAACAGCTGCCTGGTTTGAGAAATTGCTACCATTTCTTTTTTTCTTTCTTTCTTTTTTTTTTTTTTAGAGAGGATTTATTTGTTTTACACAGAAGAGTTCCCACCTAAGCCGGTTCTTGATTGACATGGCCTTATTTAAAATGGCCAAATAGTAACTTTTGCAGTCTTTAAATCTAGATATAATTGTGGTTTATATAATTGTGATTTATTGTGGAAATAAGGAAATTGGCTTTTTTATCATCCAAGTCACAGGACAACCCTGCAATATTTGGATGACACAAAGCTGGGGGAGGGGGACCTGAAACACTGTGAATACCTTAGCAGCAATATCTGCTGGTGTTTGGAGAAAGCTGACACTCCCGAAATTTCTTAGGCCTTGAAATAAGATCTGCAAGTGAAAGGTCCAACTAATAAAGGTCATGTTTTGCTTGGTCTAGAATTTCTGTTTAATCTAATTTAAAAATATGCTGATAGATGTTTTAGATTGACAAGCATCTGTGATTCACAGTTAGTGCAGAACTCTTCAGCCATGAAACAAGGTGACAACAACAGGTGCAAGATCAGTTCATTTTTCGTGCCTTGTGAGTCCTCAAGCTTTCATTTGGCAGCATCAGTCTGCAGATTTGTAGTCTGGATTAGCTTTGGCACATGTTGTCTCCTGCTGAGTGTCATGGTTGTGGATGGAAAGGGAACAGGCAGAGAAGCAAAGGACATAAGTTCATAGAAAACAAGATTTCATTAGTCTACTGAATATCAAGCAATTTGTTTCAAATGACCAATGATATAAAAAGGGAGACACAGTGACTTTGAACAAATTCTCAAAATGCTTGGAAAATATACAGTAAAGAAAAATCTTGAACAAATTATTGTATATCTTAATATGATTTTCAAGAAAAAATTTTCCTGCTTCAGACAAACATTGAGAGTGCCCTATGGGTGGCTGAGAGAGTATATTCCCTACCTTCAAAACCAGCTCGGATGAGGTTTTAGTGAAAAAGTCCAGCTCAAGTGGCTAAAGTATATAAAACCAGCTACATGAAGGTCACTTCAGCAATTAAAAAAATCAAGTCAATGGTAGAAATATTTTAAGTGGTACTGAAATGATTTTGTATACACGCCATCAATGGAGACCAAGTAAAAGATGTCAGCCTATAGCAGAATAGTATAGCTTTGTTTTCATTAACTGGAAGGGATGTATGCCTGATTCCCAGATTTACTTTCACCCTCCTAAAAGAACTTTACTGAAGGATATTAGAACTATACATGAGATTGTACATACAAAATCTGGGATTTTTATTTGGGTTTGTTTGTTTGTTTGTGGTTTGGGTTTTTATTTTTTTTTCCTAGGAGTGCTATACCGAAGTGAAAAATATCTGAAAGGGGCAGGGAACTTTAGGAAGTTTAGGTTCCAGTCTTTTGCAAAGAAGTGCAGATTTAGACATGCACTCACTAGCCACCATCATATTCAATTCAATGAGTTAGAAGCAAATAGCATGAAAACGTTTAAAAAAAACTGATTGAAAAACTCTGGGGATTCGGGTGCATATTTGTTAGCTTTGTTAAATTACACACTAATACCAGTGAAATGAGGTTGTGTCCTGGTTTCAGCTGAGTTAGAGTTACTTTTCTTCCTAGTAGCTGGTATAGTGCTGTGTTTTGGATTTAGTATGAGAAGAATGCTGATAACACACTGATGTTTTAGTTGTTGCTAAGTAATGCTTAGACTAGTCAAGGACTTTCTTTTTCAGCTTCCCATGCTCTGCCAGGTGCACAAGAAGTTGGGAGGGGGCACAGCCCAAGATAGTTGATCCAAATTGACCAAAGTGCTATTCCATACCATATGACGTCATGCTCAGTATATAAACCGAGGGGAGTTAGCTGGGGGGCAGCGATCGCTGCTCGGGGACTGGCTGGGTGTNCTCTCCCCCATCCCACCGGGGAGACACCTATTCTTGCTGTATGATGAAGTGAATTTGTTGTCACTCTAGACAGATGCAATGAGTGACACAATAGCTAGACTGAAGGGAAAGGGGGGAAAGAAGACATGACCTTTTCTCTTTTATAGTAAAATATCTTAGTTCTGGGACAAACAGCCTAGTTTAGATTTAAAAGAAAAAGAAGGATTGCTGTCTCTGGGAAGCCATAAATCACATCAGGCATTGAAAAAACATTTTCATAAGCTGAATTAGCATAGATGTGTTACAATTTTGAGATTGTAGTTACACAAAAGTTGTTAAGTGCAAAGCCCAACTGAAGAGGGAAATTGTGATAAAATTTCTTGGAAGTAGCAGTTGTCAAGAACTTTGCTTTTGGAAACTGGAAGCTTGGGGGAGGCAGTGGAAACAACTCAGTGAATATTTGTCTGTGGGTCTGTGCTGAGTTCTGGAATAACCAGCACATTTTCCCACATTTCTCCACAACATTACCATTACAGTGGCTAAGGGTGGTTGAACACTGACACCTGTCCCCAGAAATCCTAGAGCCCAACTTGGATAATTACAACAATGTTATAGCTGTGGGTATGCAGGCATGAATCATAAAGAAGGATCTGAATGAGAATTCTATGGAGAAACTCTGCAATCAGATACTACATGTACAAGTGCTATACTAAGGGAACAGCCTACAATGAAGAATACTGTAATTCAGAAAATGTAGGAACAAGGTCCAAAGAGCTGCAGATTTCTTACTTAGGTCAAAGAAACAGAGTTATAGGAATGTTCCCTGTCTGTGTACTATCTTTATGCTTATCTGTTACTAGCAGAGAGAGAGCAGGCAGGAGAGGATCTGGCAGGACACGCATTCAAGATCATTGAAGGACCTTCTCATTTAGATTTGAGCTATCCAGACCATGAAAACTGAGGGCTGACAGGGCAAAGACAGAACAAAGTGGTGTATATAGTTCTGTAGAGGTTCTGTAAGTCATTTATCAAACCTACAAGCTTGTTTCTCAAATTCTAGACAATGATAATATTTTGAATTAGAAATAATCCCAGATCTATTGTGACTCTATTACTATAGTTGAGAGACCCAGATACATGACATTTAGAAATCAATATATGTATCAGACTTGGTATAACATCTAGAATGTACTAGATACTGTTTTTCTGATGTATTTTACCAAACACAACAGTCAAGAGAGTTAAATGGAGATCTGACCACAGTGACATTCAGAAAGAAAATGTATTTATTGGCTAATAATTAACAGTACTTTATCGATTTATGAAGAAAGCCACTTTGTATTTTGGATTAATTTATGCCTGCTCATATTTTTTCCTTTTTTAAATACAAAGCAACAACTTGCATAATCTGTCACTCTAAATGTGTTTACAGAATCACAGAATCACAGAACAGCTGAGGTTGGAAGGCATCTCTGGAAGTCATGTTGTCCAACCCTTATGCTCAAGCAGGGCTACCTAACAGCAGGTTGCCCAGAACTATGTCCAGATGGCTTTCGAATATCTCCAAGGATGGAGACTCCACAACCTCCCTGGGCAAGCTAAGACAGGGCTCCGGCATCCTCAGAGCCAAAAAGTGTTTCCTGAAGTTCAGACAGAACCTCCTGTGTTTTAGTTTGTGTCCATTGCCTCTTGTCCTGTCACTGAGCACCACTGAAAAGAGCCTGGTTCTGTCTTCTTTGCACCCTCCCTTCAGGTATTTGCAAACATTGATGAGATCCCCCCCAATCCTTCTCTTCTCTAGGCTGAACAGTCCCAGCTCTTTCAACCTTTCATCATAAGAGAGATGCTCCAGTCCCTCCATATCTCTCTTGTACTGAGGAGCCCAGAACAGTAAGCTGCGGCCTCACCAATGCAGAGTAGAGGGTAAAAATCACCTCCCTCTACCTGCTGGCAATATTTTGTCTAATGCAACCCAGGATAACATTAGGCTTCCTTGCCACAGTGGCACATCAGTGACTCACAGTCAACTTGCTGTTCGCCAAGACCCCAAGGGCCTCCTGTGCAAAGCTGCTTTCCAGCTGGCTGGCCTCCAGGATATACTGGTGCATGGGGGGTTTTCTCCCCAAGTGTAGGACTCTGCATTTTCCCATTTTGAATGGCATGAGGTTCCTGACAGCCCATTTTTCTAGCCTGTCATGGTCCCTCTGGATGGCAGCACAACCCTCTGACATATCAGCCACTCCTCCCATTTTAGTATCAGCAGCAAACCTGCTGAAGGTACAGTCTGGCCCATCATCTAGATCACTAAGGAAGGTGTTGAACCAGATTGGACTCAGTATTGACTTCTGGTCTACACTGCTAATTACTGGCCTCCAACTAGACTTTGTGATACTGAACACCACCCTCTGGGCCTGGCCATTCATTTCCAATCCACCTCACTGCCTCCTTGTCCAGCCCATACATCAACAGGTTGTCTATGAGGATCTTCTAGGAGACAATGTCAAAAGCCTTAGTGGAGTCTAGGTAGACAATACCCACTGCTCTCCCCACATCTACCAAGCCAGATATTTCATTGTTTAAGGTTCTCAGGTTGGTCAGCCATGACTTCCCTGAAGCCATGATCACTACTCCTGATGACTTTCTTGTGCTACATGTGCCATGAAATGGTTTCCAGAATTAGTTCTCCATCACTTTTCCTAGGGTTTAAGGTGAGGATGATTGGCCTGTACTTCCCTGGGTCCTCCTTCTTGCCTCTCTTGAAGATAGGAGTGACATTTGCTTTCCTCCAGTCTTCAGCACTTCTTCCAGTCACCATGATCAAAGATGATCAAGAGTGGCCTTGTGATGACATGAGCCAGCTCCCCCTACACTCATGGGTGCATCCCATCAGGGCCATGGACTTACGTATAACCGGTTTGATTAAGTATTCTCTAACCTGATGCTGAAGCAACTCCTTCTGTATAGTCCCTTTTCATGCCTGAGTTTTGCCAGGAGCAACTTGTTCATCCATGCAGGACTTCTGGCATTTTTGCCTGACTTCCTGCTCGTTGTGATGGACTGTCCTTGAGCTTGGAGGAGGTGACCCTTAAATATCAACTAGCTTTCTTTGACACCTATTGCTTCTTTCACTTTACCCCATAGGACTCTTTCAAGCAGATCTTCGGAGAAGCTGAAGTCTGCTCTGCTGAAGTCCAGGGTTATGATCTTGCTTTTTGCCCTACTCCTTCCTCTCATGATCCAGAACTCCAACATCTAATGGTCACTGTATCCAAGGCTGCCTGTGGCTTTCACATCCCCAATGAGCCCTTCCTTGTTGATGAGTATAGAATAGAATAGAATCATTTGGTTGGAAAAGACCTTTAAGATCATTGAGTCCAACCATACCTATCCACTACTAAACCATGTCACTAAGCACCTTGTTTACCCGTCTTTTAAATACCTCCAGCGATGGTGACTCGACCACTTCTCTGGGCAGACTGTTCCAGTGCCTGATAACCCTTTCAGTGAAGAAGTTTTTCCTAATATCTAATCTGAACCTCCCCTGGTGCAACCTGAGGCCATTTCCTCTCATCCTATCTCTTGCTACTTGGGAGAAGAGACCAACACCCACCTCACTACAACTTCCTTCCAGGTAGTTGTAGAGAGCAATAAGGTCTCCCCTCAGCCTCCTCTTCTCCACACTGAACAGCCCCAGTTCCCTCAGCCGCTCCTCACAGGACTTGTGCTCTAGACCCTTCACCAGCTTCATTGCCCTCCTCTGGACACGCTCCAGTGCCTCAATGTCCTTCTTGTCGTGAGGGGCCCAAAACTGAACACAGTACTCGAGGTGCGGCCTCACCAATGCTGAGTACAGGGGAAGGATGACTTCCCTGGTCCTGCTGACCACACTATTTCTGATACAAGCCAGGATGCTGTTGGCCTTCTTAGCCACCTGTACACACTGCTGGCTCATATGTGTATGCCGTCTAGCAGAGCACATCTCCTTGTTGGTTCCTCTATCACTTGGGTCAGAAAGCTGTTATCAATGCTCTCCAGGAACGTCCCGAAGAGGATTTTATTCCCTGCTTTGTTTTCCAGCAGATATTGAGATGATTGGTGTCCCCCATGAGTACCAGAGTCTGCAAATGTGAGGCTACTTCTATCTGTCTTCAGGTGGCCTCATCTGCTTGTCCTTCCTGGGCAGGCAGTCTGTAGCAGACACGGACTACCCATACTGTTTTGCTCTTTAATCCTCATCCATAAGCTCTCAGATGGCTCATCACTCATCCATAGGCAGAGCTCCATGTGTCCCAGGTATTCTTTCACATAAATGGCAACCCTACTTCCTCATCTTCCCAGCCCATCCTTCCTAAACATCTTGTATCCCTCTATTTCAGTACTTCAGTAATGTAAGCCATTCCAATGAGTCTCCATGACCCCAACAAGGTCATAGACCTGCAACTGTGCATAGTTCCTCAAGTTTATTGCCCATGCTGTGTGCATTACTGTACCGGCACTTCAGAGAGGCACCCCAACATGGTGTTTTCACATAAAGGGTCTGTTTGGTTTTTTCCATTGTGATGTCTTGTAGGCACTTCCTTTCTTACATGTCAATGCTTGTGGTTACCATGTTTAAGCCCTGTTTTGTTGATTTTGTACTCCCATTTGTGCCTATCATCACCCCAGGCCCTTTGCTCATCAGTCCTGCCCATCACTCCCTCACAAGGCTGCTGGTAACTCTCTCTCTCCCTTTTTGTTCCTAGTTTAAAGCTCTTCTTGCCAGGTCAGCCATCCTGCTGGCAAAGATACTTTTGCCCTGCTTAGTGAGGTGCATCTCATCTATCCCAAGCAGATGCTGCTTCTTAAATAGGGTCCGGGGTCATAGAAGCTAAACCCTGTGCCTGACATCAGCTCTGCAACCAATTGGCATACAGTATCAGCCTCCTCCTCTTTGCACCCTTTAGCTTCACCTGCAGACAGGATTGAGACCACCACCAGGGCCCCCACAGCTCTGTAGTCACTATTGATACTCTCCAGCTTATCCCATTGTTGCCCACAGGGAAGAACATCAGGGGGTAATAGTCACAGGATTGGACACACCTCAGCAGTCTCTCCATAGCATCCTGGATCCAAGCACCAGCAAGCAGCAAACCTCTTTAAACAACAGGTCATGTTGGCAGATGGGTTCCTCTGTCCCTTGCAGCAGAGAGTCACCAGCTACTATCACTCACCACTTCCGCGGTCTTGCATGGGTCATGGTCAGCTGGCCCAGATGCCTCACTTGGAAGCATGCCCAGCTCTTCCTCCACTTTGAGGGCAGTGAACCTGTTCTGTAGTGACAAGCCACTTACTTTTTGCACTTCTTCTATTTTATTTTCCTAAGTTGCAGAGATATGATTTAAGTATTATCTGAGCAGTGTAACTTCTCACTGCATCATATTGTTGTACATTGTCATGCACTGTTTGACAGATGAAATAAGTTCCTTTCGTTGGTTTGTGCTCCTGACCATTGGCATGGCTGGTGATGAGACAATTAGCCATGTAAAGCTTTTGATAAAACCAGACAGAGCTACTAGTCAGAAAAAAAGCCTCATTTGCCATGCTTGCATGCATAGTCCTATTCCTGGAGATCAATGAAACACCTTTCTATGCCCTGGAGAATACATTATAAGTGGTTTTAGTCAAGACTACTTAAAATGTAAGCACTATGGTTGGAATGTGGGGTTTTGGCAAATGTTTCAGCAATGGTAAAATACTTGAATATTCTTGAACATGACTGGAATGTTCAGGTCTTGATGAAAGCTCCTGTTTCAGTCAATAGCCTGTGGGTCTATGGCAAAATACAGTGTGCAAGTAGTGGCTGGTATTAATAATGTTTGCCAGTGTTGTGGTTTGTACATGCAATTTTTGATTACCAAATAAATTGGCCAGAAAAACTGTAACTTATAGCTAAGCTGAAGCATACCCGAGTGTCCTGGTTTTGGCTGGCATAGTTAATTTTCTTCCTAGTAGCTGGCATAGTGCTGTGTTTTGGATTTAGTGTGAGAACAATGCTGATAACACACTGATGTTTTGGTTGTTGCTAAATAGTGCTGACACTAGTCAAGGACTTGTTCAGCTTCCCATGCTCTGCCAGGTGCACAAGAAGCTGGGAGGGGGCACAGCCAGGACAGTTGATCCAAACTGACCAAAGGGCTATTCCCCATACCTTATGATGTCATGCTTAGTATAGAAACTGGGGGGAGTTGGCCGGGGGACAGTGATCGCTGCTCAGGGACTGGTTGGGCATCGATCAGCAGGTGGTGAGTGGTTGCATCACTTGT
>VYZW01054931.1:38000-52951 GCA_013401315.1 Balaeniceps rex
TGAGTTCCA
The DNA here is from genome assembly GCA_013401315.1 of Balaeniceps rex. Taxonomy (NCBI): domain Eukaryota; kingdom Metazoa; phylum Chordata; class Aves; order Pelecaniformes; family Balaenicipitidae; genus Balaeniceps; species Balaeniceps rex. The sequence goes on from VYZW01054931.1 coordinate 38,010, forward strand.
CCAGTATTTGTAACATGAGTTGCGATTTATTTATTTCAGTCAACAGCATCAAGGCATTTGTGAGGCCTTCTGTGTTCTCAGACTTTATGAAATAAATCAATACAAGGAAGGGATTTTTTTTTTCAGAGAGTGCTTCTACACTGTATTCTGACAGAAGTTCCTTCCAAACCAAATGAACATTTACCCAAAGAAACTGTGTTTTGATTCTGTGTACTTTTGAAAATTTGGCATTCCCAGAGTTTAATAAAGAGTTGTGCAAGCTCTTTCCCTTTGGCCATGATCACATGCAACACCTATCAGCCACTAAAGAATAACAAACCTTTCTGGGATTATAGTTTCTCATGACAGAGAGAAAGACCAGGTTTATAGAACTCAGTCTTAGAGTACAACAAAAGGAAAATGCAGTATCTTTGTAGTCATTCAGTTCTCTCTTAATCCAGGGAGATATTTGGATATAGAACACTGCATGCCAATCAGCAGCTATACAGAAAGTCATGCTTTCAGTTATACACAGGTAAAAAAAAGAAAACAACAACAACAACAACAAAAACAAACAGGAAAGCACAGATGTGTTACCGAAAGATGAACAAAGCCAAGTGACCTTATTTGTAATCTCATCAGCTCCAGTACTGATTCTGTTGGGATGGTGTGGCAGATGCACCCTCCCTGACAAAGGCCGGGCCTTTGTTACCTCTCGCGCCTTTGTTACTTTTCACGCCCTACTTTTCGTACCCTTACTGCCCTATTGTGGCTGTTGTCCTGTACACAGTCACAGGTAGATAGAGCCTTCAGCCAATAGGAACAGGACATTACCACAGGTCAGATTCAGCTAGGGTATAAACGGAGTCCCGCTGGGGGTCAAATTGAGTCGGTCCTCCTCAGAGCAGCAGGTCTGCAGTTGGGGACTCTCCCCTTGGATTGGGACGCTGCCCAAGGTAACTCCTCAAGGTTGAGAGCCCTCGCCTTATCAGGTGAGTGAGTGTGCATTTTGAGTCATCATTCAGAAGCTTAAGAATTCTCAAGTCAGCTGTGTACTATTAAATTCCCATTGTCATCCTGAACCTGTGGTTTACTAATGTTTGTCAGACTGCCAAACATTTTTGATTAGAATAAATATTATTTTTGGTTACATTACCTGCTTAATTTGACTTCGTGCACCTCCGACAGGTGACCCATGTCAAGTCATTGAATTTCATCACCAGCATTACTTTAGGCATAAAACGTAGTAGTCATGCTTAACTACCCATATCATAAGACTCATGAAGATGCAGTAGTTCATACTTGTAGCATTTGAAGATATGAACTTTAAATAAATACTTTCTTATTAAATACTGAGAGACTAGTTTTATTATAACTCTAATAACCTAGTTAACAGAAACATCTGTGCATTTAGTCATCTCTAAAAGTGTCTGCTTTAAACTGATAAGCATGCTTCTAAGTTCTGTAGCTGGAACACAGAAATATGTTGATAGTGTGCCCTGTACTCCAAGCAGTATCTGGGTACAACTTCTCCTCAAATGTATGCAGATTAAACCGTGTTTCAACATCTGGTTATAAACTTTTGTTCTTTAGTTAGCACGGTATCTCTGGATGTTTACTGGCACCTGTCCAATGCTTCTCTCTGACTTTCACATGCCACCTTATTGGGGATTTTATTAAAACCCTCAAATTTTCAGAGGTTTAAAAATCAAGTGTACATTTTGATTTTCAATGGACTTATTGGGATATTCTTTAAAGTTATAAAATCACAGGTCTCCCTTTAATTTATCATTTTTAGTAGATCTGTAGATATTAAGTAGTTTACATTGATAATGGAATGGTAAAGGGGTCGTCATTACTGTTTACAGTAATGGGTTACATTTTGGAGGAAAAATGAATGTACATAATCATTCCATTCAATTTTAAGTATTAACCAAAGTGATTGTTATCTTCATCTGTTAGCAGTCATTATACACTTGATACATGCATTACATATCCACTACGCTCACACTGAAACAATGGCTGACTGAATTTCTACAACAACAAAAAAAATAGGATTTTAAGCACCAAAATTGTATACAATGCACAGTATGCTCACTGCAACAACCCACTTCCACTGAGTGGGTGTTAGGTGAGTACTTGGTGCTTAGTTTAAAGTGGATCTGTCTTAATATAGATGAGAATACATGATAGATAGGTATCCCTAGATATGATATATAACCTGTGATATCTTATGAATACCATTGTTGATTGACTACTTTGAGATGTTAGTACATGTATGAACTTGATTCCATAGCAGGTATTTTAAAATAATACAGGCAGTTAAGAATCACACTTATTCAGATACTTTGAAAATCCTTGCCAAGTCAGAGTCATCAGAACATTGGATACAATTCTTTGAAAATGAATAGGTCCAAGTTCACAAACAATGCAGCAATCATTAGAAATATCCTCTCTGAGAGCATCCTCCTGACCAGCATGCAAAAAAAAGTCTTCAGTCCTGGGTTCAGGGTTTATAAAATAATTGGAGTAGTATTAGAAGAGTCTGGAAATCAAAGAGATTTTTTCTCTAATAATGAAAGGAAGAGTAGAAATTATACATGTAAGCAAGCTATTGATTGGTTTGTAGAAGATATTTATATATGTATTTATGTATACACTTTCCATGAGTCACTACTACACATTTTGCTTCAGGAGCTGGCTGGTCAATGCCCTCTGTATGATGCTTTCAAAAGGAAAATCAAGAAGATGTCATAACTGTGATGGCTCACATAAAGTTAAAAAATCGGACCTGAAACACAGTGTGCTTGGACCCAGATGCACGAGCTGACTTCTCAGATTGCCTTTGGACTGGCATTATTATACTGGAGTTGCCTGGCAGTGTTGACTCTAAGCTGAATGTGGTTGCTATCACTAACCTGCTCTCCTTCCCTCGCAGGGGTACTTTGAGCCTGTGAGGTTGCTGCTTGTTGTCTTGCTTGGCTCCTGGCTCCCCTTCTCATGTGGGACAGTCAACCTTTGCTCCTTCCTGACATGGTGCACCTGGATGAGATTTCACTGGAAAAATCATAATGCTTCACTTAGAAGAAAATGGAATATCCCAATACAAAAAGATTAAGTGGGATGAGACAGGGTAAATAGATGATTTACTGGTCTTACATTTATACAAATAGTGTTATTCAGTTTCAAACAAGGTGCTAAATGTTATCATAAGCATCAACATCCATACACGAATCCCAGTCTCAGAGTCAAAAAGCATGCAAATGTATTGAGTAGGACATATTATGTAGCTTGTCATTCTTGGCTGAAGTCTCAACTTCAGGTATAACCATAGAGACATTTACTTCCAGTGATGAAATATTTCTCTACAGTACAAAAAAAATCAACAAAATAAAAAAGAAACCAGGAGAAAATTCAAGCATTCACAGTGTTTTGCAACTATAAGATAAAGTGAATTAATTATTTCTCAGCAGCATATATTTTATTAAACTATATTGACAGCATACATGAGTGGGATTTCAGAATTTTGGACTGTTTGTTGGTTGGATCATCGATGTACTCAGTAAATATTAGTTAATACAGGAAGTATGAAGACAGACCTAATCTGCTGATATCCAAAGAGGTAACTAAAAACCATTCTTAAAGGCCTTATATTTTCTGCTGTTTCTTTCTGAGATTTGGGATGTTGTTCCTCTGGGGTTAGTCTTATGTCAATTTTTAACAGCTCTAATTGCCTAATTAGCTGCTCCAATGCAAAGACAAAGCTTCTTTCAATATTCACTATTAATTTTCCTATTAGTATAAAATATCATAATTCGGAAATTCTTACATTGGATTCCCAGGACTTTCATGAAAATGTATCCCTGCCTGGTTTCTTTTTCTTTAGGTCCTTAGTGACATCAAGCTCATCTGCCAGTAATTTGAGCACATAGTCCTTAATGCTTATATATCAATACAGTGAGTTGTTAGCTTAGCTCGCTCACAGTTAAACAATACATAGCCGTTCTAACTCACACCATGATTTTATATATCCATGAATGCTAATGGAGATGCGGCACCTGTTTTTCCATTGCAGTCTTGTTACTCAGTGCTACGGCTAAATTGAGGACAGTTGAAAGAAGTAAAGCAACTTGCCTGAAGTCACAGAATGAATCAACCCAGTGAATGTTAGAGCAAACGACTAGCAGCCCAGAGGCAAAATATCAGAGCAAACTCCTTTCTATTATAATTTTTCAAAATGTAGCTTCATTCATTTTTATACATCCCATATAAAGAAATCAAGGAATTGTTACTTGTTCAACTTTTTTTTTATTTTATATGGATCATGAGTTGATATTATTCTTGAATCTGAAAGAAATACTCTGGTGATTAAGACAACACAGTAATCTCTTAGAGATCAGAGTTTAGTTCAAAGGCCATGTCCATCTGTCTTTATTAAGTTTTTATAAGCCTCTATGCTCTGATCTGTAAAACTGACCACTTAGCCTTTGTACCTCTTTAGTACAGACTTAAAGCAGCCTTGAACAGTTTTTATAGAAAAATATCATGACAAATATGTTGCTGAATATTAACAAAAGCACTTAATCAAATTTTAATTTTTTGGCATATTTATATTATAAGGGGACCAAAAAAAAAAACCCCAGCTGAACACTGCAGATATTCCTCATTAAAAACCTTGCTTTCCAAATGAAAGGTGAGTACAATCAGCTCCTCAAATAAGTGTTCTTGGTTTAAAATATATTACGAAGGAGTGAAAAATGCTGTATAGGTTTCTCTCTCCATTTTTAGCCACTGGATCATGTACCTAACATATAATTTATAGACTTAGGCACTTCACCACAATTAAATATTGACATGATCATTGACATTATAGTGTTCATTAATCACATTATTTGTCAATTTCTTTTCATAACAATATTTGAAGAAACTTCCAAAAGCTCTTCCTGACCCCAAGGAAAACAAAGCAAAAGCCAGATTCTTTCAACAGTATCCTTAATAGTAGACTTATATATTTTAGCATCTTTTTTATATGAATGATTATATAAATTACTTTTTCCTACTTAAATATACATATTTTAGTATTCATATATCCTCACAGTCTTAATTGATGCATGTCTCAGAAGAAAAAAGATAATATCCTTAAAGAAAGTATTAGATTTTATTGATTAATATTTTTAATTCTACGGAGCTATCAAACCAATGAAAGCAAGAAATTTTGGCAGAATATTTTCCTCTGGACACTTGCCAAAATCTAATCTAATGGGACAATGTCTGGTATGTTTCTCAAAACCTTACGTGAAGCCACTATTCATATCGAAAACTCAACATTTGTTAACAAGAATGTAACATTCATTATTTTCCTTATGTTTGTTTTTGAACAGTAACTGTGGCGAGCACCTTAAATGCATAAACCCAGCAGAGTTTCAACTAGAAATAAAGACAATCCTTAAAGAACATATGAGATGGGCATTGCATTCTGTGTCGAGGGACTGCAGAATGCAGTTACTCTGAATCAGGCTTAACCAACTGTTTGATTAGCCACATTGCTCCAGGGCCATTCACGGATTAAACAATGGTAATTTTTGAAGTTACGTAGTTTAATCTGTGATCTATTTCAGGTCCTGAATTAACTCAGCTGGGAACTGCAGAGACAAAGTGAAAAACAGAAGCTGAACAGAAATATAAAAGAATGGAAATCAGTTTATTACCACTAGTAGATAATGGATGTAAAATGATGACACAATAGGAGTGATAATTGCACTTGCAAGATTAGCCTAAGAATATAACAGACAAACTTTCTGGATGATCAACCTGAACTTGAGTAAGAGACTAGAATGAGATATTTTTTTTATAATTAACAAGAAGTGAGGTAATTTTTTTTCCTGGCTTAATTAATTAATGAGTGTTTACCAAGTGTTAATTAAATTGTATGTCCACATATCAAAATATATTTAAAATTAATCCATTAAAAAAAAACAAAAGCAAACCAGCAAAAACTTAACCAACCAAAAAAAACCCAGAAAGACAAAGGTTTGAAATTCAAAATTAAAACTAAAATGAGATGAAATTCCATTATGAATCACAAAAGCTACTGGAAGCTTCAGCATCACTCTAAAACTTCTTTACCTATCTACGTTTTCCATAAAATATTTAATTATTAAAGAATTTTCATCTTCTGTCCAGAGTAGCACCAGATTTCTGCAGCTCTGGTTCTGACTGACGCTGACAGTGATGACATGACAATAATACTCATACACAGAAAGAGATAACTAACAGTGTATTTATAAACATTCCTAAGAAGAAACATGTTTTTACATGTCTTTACATGTGGGAATTTACGAACAATATTGAAATTTAAGTTTGACTAATACCGTACTTTTCCATACACCTGATTTAGCTTTGCTTTTCTTTTTTTTTTTCCCCTCCTTCTTATAAAGGCACTAAAGAACATAAGTGTTTTTGGACAAGCAGGAAAACTATGGGTGGATGCACACAACTCTTCAGTAGTGAAATTGTAAGAAAGAGTATCTCCCAATGTTTTTGAATATTCTTGCTTCCCCTTCCCCCTTCAAAATGCTAGTTAGGTGTTAACAATCACAGCTGTATCTTCCAAAACTGAAAATGGGTTCAAGATTTTTAAAAAAACAAGTAAACCCTGTTCCAAATGAAAGCCTACTGTATATAGCTATCTAGTACAACTTCAGCATGTTCTCTAGTTAAGCTTTGCTGTCTTCCCTCTAGCACCCTCTTTCCTTAAAAATGCAGCTAGATACATACCCATGTGTCATCTCCCCCCACCCATCCTTTTCAGAGGCCTCCTTAATTGCCTCATTAAGGTTACAGAACACATCTGCCCACACTAACTGAATCACAAAGCACTTTAGTTGCCTTTTCTAACACCTAGATCCACCAGACAGAAAGGAACTTGCAATTACTGACTCCTTAGGAATTTAGCTCTGTGGGATACCCAGACCCCAGAGGGAACCCCTGTCAATCACCTCGTTTACTCTATAACATATAAAACCTATCTAAAGTGTCTTTAACAGTCTAGTTTGGTTGTAGCTGGTAAATTAAAGAAGACTTGTCTGAATGGCAGTATAAACTACTGGAGGATTTAGTGTAGGGCTGAGGGCAGTGAAAACTGAAAGCTCTTTTTTTTTTTTCCATGTGAGATACAAATAATGCTTATTAAAGTCGTTGGAAGTTCTTTTATCCTAGAAAATAGGACTCTATCTTATAATTTCTTTGTATTGTGTAGCTTTTGATTGCTGTATGTCTCAGATTGCCATCTGTAAAATGGGGATAATAAAGCCTAATTACATTCCACCTACAGCTGTTGAGGTTGTCACCTTTCATAATATATGTCAGAGAAGTGTTGAATATAACATTTTCTCAAGATTTTCCCAGCTTCCAAATAAAAAAAAAAATTACATTTTTGTTATCAGTTTTATTTTTACCTTAAATTCAAGAAGGAACTCCTTTTTCAGGTTGCAGACTCCATTATCTTTAATTCTAATTCAGCAACTGATTTTGCCCAGGCTGTTAGATATCTTGTCAGACTGAAGTGTGAGAAGACTTGTACATTTACTGACTGTAATGACTGACATTGATAGTGAACAACAGTGATTCCAAGCATGCACTTATTACTGTTTTTTCTTTTTTTTTTTTTTTTTCTAATGCAGTGGACCACAAAATCTCTTTGGAAGTTCTTCCAAATAAGGGATTTTGTCATACTTTATGCTACTGTAATGACACCTCTGTTCTGTTAATGTCACTGCTACCCACAAGTATCCATCTGATTCACTAATAATCATGATGAACTTTTCAAAATGAAATAATGTGTTGATTGCTAGAACTGTATTTGCTTTTTGTTACCAAGTTTTTAATTAGAATGAGAAAATACTTTCTCATTACAAATGACTTGTTATTCATTAGCTTAAAACTAAGTTGGAATGTCACAATCACTTGAACAGAATGAAAACATGGACTTTTAAATTTAATTTTAAAGGCTGGTTTCTTCGTGTTAAAAATGGTCACAACGTCTGAGAGCAAACTTGGTAGGATGAAATTTCAAGAACAACAACAAAAGACAGGGAAAAGCACCATTTAAGTTTCTATCTGAAGACCATGGTAAAAAAAGGGGGGGCCTGTATAAATATATACATATTTATAAAATGGAAAAACTGACAATGCTTAACTATAGTCATGCTAGTGAAACTATAATCATAATTCCAATAGACTGATTACAGTAGCAGAATAAAAAAATATTTCAGCTATGAAAGACATTAAGTCCCTGCTACTCACTGATGAAGTTTACTGGAGCTATTGAGTACATACCTGTGTTTTATTTTTTTACCCATAGAAGATATTACAAGAGTTATAGGAGCTAAAAAACAAAACCAAAAACCAAACCCATAAGTTTTTGCCTTATTTTCCTGGCCAAAGACATTTCTGCAATTAAATTGCCAGGACCAATGCACCTTCATTTAATCTACTCTTCTACAAATGAAAAAGAATAAAACTTTCATTTTGCAGTCATTTTATATCGTTATGTAAGCAACTTTGAAGCCAAATTCCATGAGGGTCTGCATTGTCTTTTCATCTTTGAATATGCCTAGGGTTTTCATGAGTACAGCTGGGAGGGCTACATATGGATACGACAAAGCACAAACCACCACCCTTTATGAGTCCTGTACCCCTTCCCCCTCACATGAGATCTGGACAGCCCCTGGAATGCCCATTCCTGGACCTTTCCACATTTAGGAATACATTAAGTAATAGCATTACAATTTTTTTTTTCCACACTGTAACTTAATCCTTATAAAGATTCCCTCTTTGGAAAGGCTGCCCGTAGCCAGGATTTCTTATTCATTGAGCTACCAAAGGTCCATATGTGCTGGTGTGCTAGCCAGGAGGATAGGTCTAGGTGAAACTTTTCTATGGAAGGGACTCTGCATACATATGGTCAGAGGAACATCTCATCTCAACCCAAAACTCTGATGAGAAGTATCATCAGGTTCCTCATTCCCTCTGCCTTTTCTTTTCAAAGATAAAATCTACCTTTTTGTCCCTTTCTCTCACTAATCCTCCTCTCCCCAGTTCCTTGCTACGGCAGGGCATCTGATTTAGTAATTATGAGGTAAATACCGAGACTGCCTAATGCTCATATCACAGCTCAGGGCAGCATTAGCCATAGCACATGTGTAAAAATTTAAGACATTTGCTCTTCGGTAAATATGAGATACAATGATTATAATATCACATTCGACAATTTTTCAACCCTAGTTCCAGCCATGTCTCCAACCATGGTCTCAATTAACTGACCTGCCATATTTTCCTATTGACTGCAAGGAAAATGTACTACCACTTCTGAATATGGAAATACACAACAGCTAGCTTTTATAGCTATCTTTGCTGCCTGTGCCTGGGAGATAGTTTGGGAAAGAAATTTGGCAGCTGTGCTCCTCACATCCAGAAGGAGCAGAGTTCAGGAATTATGCGGATTCACCAGAAATATAAGTTTAAGAAAGTCTTCTTGACTTAGTCTCCAAAGCAAGCTTTAGCTGGTCAGATTTGAGAAAATCCAGAATGCATGACTTTCAATGGATTGTCATAAAGGAAGTAAGTAGACAGAGGCCTACAGGGCTGAAGAAATATGTTAAACCATTGGTATTTTTGAAACTCACTTTGAAAGAAGATTTGATGTGTCCTTCTACCTAGATCGTTTATTTGAGAACAAGGACAGGAAACTGTCAGCCTTGGTCGGATGGCTAATGAAGACTTGAAAAGCTGTGACGTTCTTTGCTGAAGTTCTTGTTTTGTAAGGTCAAAAGCTCTTCTCAAAGGGCGCAGCTGTTTTGGGTGACCACTGTTGAGTGTCATATGTTGATAAGTTCTCCTTAACTTTCTTAGTCTGTCATAGTGTCTGTCATAGAGTCTTGATGCCCGGGGTTGTCAGGGAATAATGATAGTGGAGTTCTCCCTAATGAATGGAGAGCCAGAAGCTGAGCAAGACACCAGCCTGGACAGGGTCCTCAACAAAGGGGCGCAGTCCCACTGTGTCTGAGTGTGATGGGCTGAGCTGGTGGTAGACACACATGGAGCAAGTGACGAACCAGGTCTGGAGTCCTTCCAGGGGGGTTCAATCAGCCGCAAGTCATGACAGGCCCATAGAAACATAGTCTTGAAACAAGGCTACAACATGGGTCCAGAGTCCACTCAGGAGATGGAGCCCGATGTAGGACTGGAGACAAGCTACAGTGTACATACAAGGGGTCCACCTGGGAAACAAGCTACCTCCAGCATCTGTCTGAGATACATCCAAGAGACAAGGCTGGAGACAGGCATACTGGGCCATTATGGTCTATTGGTGCCTTCAGAAGCCTGGAAAGGATCGCCCAGCACAAGAGCTTGCTCCATTTAGGGACCTATAGGCCAGAAATTATTTTCCCCCTCTTTATGAATGGTCTGTGCTCATCCTGGGTCTTGGTAAGCTCTGGTGATTTTGGAATGGGCTGTAGGCTACCTGTAAGGAGTGAAGGTGATGAAGGAAGTATGTCCACATGCCAGTGTGACTCAACTTTGGAGTTTGGGAAGAAGAAATAACTCTTTCATAATGTGCCAAATACACAGAGGTTCAAACAAACTCTGGAACTGCCCTGGGAGTAGCTGATACAGCTATGTTTACAGGATCAGTTCCAGTCCCTAGTCCATGATTTCACTCCTTCCCTCAGCCCCTGCACCATGGAACACTAGAGGACAGTCAGATAAGGACTTTTACCTTTGCTGTGGTTAAGTGCGTGTAGCTCATAACATGCTACAGAGCTGTTATTGGAAAGACAGATGTGTCTTTCCAAAGGTGCTGCAATGGCTGTAAGAAAATTATATCATTTTAAAGAGGCCTAGTGTTGGGATCTTGTTGTAATCGAGGTACGTAATCCATGGTGTGAAGGCAAGAGGGATATCTAAATCATTATGTCACTGGAGAATAGATCAAAAGAACACTGGCATTTCCAGGAAACCCTGACATTATTTTAATATTGGTCAGGGACAGGACTCAGGCTTAGATGATTATTCACCTGTACTATCACCAAGATATATAAAGGCAAAAGAATTAATTTCTTCACAGAGAAACATACTCTTCTGATTCTTATTTTTCACAGCACATAGAAGTAAATTCATTTCTGAAGTGACTGAAGGTAATACACATTGTGTCTAAAAGCTGAAGATATGTAAGTGGTCCAAAGCATTTCAAAATCTTAGCAAACTCCACTATGTAGAACCGAGGAGATAAAACCTGTATGCTGCTCTGAAGTTGTTCCAACCATCAAATCTGTGGCTTGATTTTCAGTGGTGTGAGGATTGCTTTGGCACACATCATGTCACAGAGTTGTGCCACATCTCTGTGCTTCTCCCGCACAGTCGGCTGCATCTCTGTACATCCAAGAAGACTCTTACGCACTTCTTTCCAATATTTGCAGAGCAGATGGCAGGACTTTATAGTGAACAGCAGGGCTCAAACCTGAAGTTCTCCAGTGTTACCCATCTCCACATTTATAGTCAGACTGACGCCCAGATGCACTATGGGTGTACAAGGTGTCTATAATTTTGAACAATTTTTTTTTTACCTACATCCGCTTCTTTTGATCCAGACACCATATTCTTGGAGAATATAGGGTTATTCATTGCTGTGACACAATTGTAAATGCATTTTAGTAAATTCAGAGTATTTTCTTTATTTCGTAAGTAGTTACATTCATGTTTGACTCTCTGGATTTCTTTTCTATTATTTACATTCAATAGAAAATGTTGCACAGAATGGTCTTAGAGTGGAAAAGTGAAGACAGCAGAACATAAAATAATTACATGTTCATAAATGTGAACATTCTTAATAAAGACCTTGAAATAAACACAAAGCATAGGAATACAAACAAAAACCTTTCAATTGTGTTTAAATTCAATTAAAAACACATTTTCTATTTAAAAAATCCAAAAACTTCAAGATAAAAATAAATTATGACAAGCTGTATTTTGATATAGAATTATTCTAAGGTCCTTAGTAAAATCTTAAATTTAACAAAAATAATATTCAAGAAATGCATGTAAACCACCATAGTTTTGAAGAAATAAGCCTAGTAAATTAAGAATATCATTGCCTACACAACCTAGTTTTTGAAAGCTGTAGCCTCTTCTTCAGATAAAGATATGATCTTTGTTTCTTTTTAGCTTTAAAGCTTCTTGTGAACACACAAAAAATGAAAGCTTGCTTTTCTCTCCTGATCCATGAATAAAAAGTAGGTTATAAATGCTGAGACTTGAGATTTGTAGAATTATAGGAAGATAAAACTGAAAATAACCTGATTCCCTCAAAAAGAGATTAATTCATTAATATTTTCTTTTAAGTACTCCATTTTTTTGAAAGCAAAATATATTTTGCATTTGTTTTGTCTCCAGCATGTTTAAATTTTATTGGAAAAAACAGAAATAAAATTTTAAATGATTTTTTCTTCACTTTTAATTAAAATACCATTTCCTTTCAGAAACAATTTGACAAAAATCACTACAAAAATAGAACTTTAAAATAACATTTTTAATTCATCTTCTCTCAACATTCAAAATACATAAACTGAAACAGCCAAATATAAGTTAAGATATGTAATTGCTTAAATATGTAAATAATTAATCTTCTTTTTAGCAAACTGATTATTAATTTTCAGGTAATGAGACTAAAAAGAAAGAAAGTAAGACTCAAATCTTTTATTAAAATTTAGAGGGTGGGAACTGATACATCCTACTTCTGCCTATATTGTGAACTACATTCATAAAACCCATTCAGTCCTGAGAAATATTTCTCCCCACTTTCCAGAATCACCTAATTCCATTTATATTTAAATTCAAACTCAGGACGACGGATTTTTTCTTTAAAAAAAAATTAGAATACATGTAACTTTCTAGCTAGTAGCATAGATGCAGAACTCATAGGTAATTATGCCAAGAGCTGGGATAGAGTCAGACTTTTCTATATTTGTTCCATTTAAAATTTCTTTTTGCATATCTGTTCAGTTTCATTAGGAGAGGAGGAGCATTACCTGAGAAGAAAGGCATGGTGGTTTGATCAGTTTTTAGGGATGAGGAAGATAGAAACTCATTTCCCCAAAATTAATGAAATCTAAAACCTAGTCTAAAGTCTAAAATAGTCATTGAATTGTTTTGTCAAATACAGGCACCAAAGTTCCTGCTGTTAGGCAGGCTATCTCAGAAGACAGAGAACACAACTGAAATCAATAGTCTTTTTAGACCTAGTATTTTTTTATGTATGTACATATACATATATATATGTATTCAGAGTGGAGAGTAGACAATTTTACCCCAGATTGACTAGGTGACCCATTGCAGCCTTCATACAGTTAGTTGCCTGTGTATTTAGTGGGGACTATGAAATCCCTAGTTCTGCAAAACTGAAGAGATGTGTCTCTGCCAAGATTTGTAATTTCAGAGAGGCAGTAACAAAGTTTTGACATCAGAATTAACAGGAATTAACATCAGAGACTGATGATTTTTATCAGTTGTTCAGGAGGGATAAGTCTAGATCTTTTGCACAGAGAAAGCAATAAGGGAAAACAGACACACACCATCACCATCTCTATCACTATCACTATTGCTACAGCATTCTTTGATGATGAATAGTATCCTAGAGAATATCTTTTCTGCTCAAGTTAATTTTTTTCCCCTATGAATTTTCATTCTCTATCCCAGCTGCTAGCAGTCATTATTACCAGAAACTTCTAAATATCACTAAAGAAGCAAAGTTGCAGTTTCTATTTTTAGATTACATGAGTAGGTTTTCAAGAACATATATTGACTTCTGGTACTAATTGCTAGCTCAGTGTAGGGTATAACAGTCCAAGAAGCACAAATAAAACTTAAATATAAAACAAGACATAAATGTACCCCACCTTCTTTATATTTCTAATAATTAGCAAACATACTTTGATTTTGTGCTAATGTGGGATATTCTCTTGAACAATCTTTTATGTTTAATTGCATGGGTTGAATTTTCTTTCTGTATTTAAATTCTTTTCCTTAATTGCCACTGTCTTGCATTACAAAAATAGCACTGTAATGATTTCCACATGAATGTACAAAAAATTTAAACAGATCATTGTTTTTAACTGTCCTGTAGTTTCTTAAGTCCCAGCTGTAGATGTTGCCAAGTTTTTCAGAATTCTGTAGAGTTCTTAAATTTTGGAAGTAACTGAATAATCTTAATTTGTTCTGAATTTTTATAATCTATTACTTCATTAAATGCTAATGCAAAGTTACATCAAGCCTTTTTACTTTAATTCTTTCATATAAAATTCTAATATCGCTTTACAGATGTTTAATACTTCCTCTTTACCAAGAAAAGGAGTCATTAGGATTAAACCTACACATTTGGCACCCTTCTGTTATACCTTGATAGCATCTACAAGCTCTACCAAAATAGGGTTTTACTGTATATGTTGTAATAGCATATGACCCTACCCACAGTCCATTGAAATAGGTAGTATTTCCCCCACCACCCCCCTTTTAGTACTGTAGAGCTGCAGTAACAGGTAATTTCAGAAGAAATTTAGAAAATAAGTACTGGTGAGGGGGATGGAGTTACTAAAGTATGAATATATTTTGCTGTACATAGAATTTGGAGATTATGGTCTTTTTAGTCATGATACTAGTGTGAGATTACTTCTTTCCAAGGCAAAGCCATCAGACATTTTCAAGTGATATTTTGAAAGAAGCAAAAAGCCTCAAAAGGTTCTAGAGGTTAACTTCACCTCTTTAAACTCTTTTCTCCTCAGTGGTATTTTACACTTCTCATGCTGATGGTCTGACGCGGTCTTATACGAGGAGTAGAAAGACAACAGGAATCTGTATATTGTGTATAGGGTGAGATGCAAGTGAAAACTTGAGCTTGACCTTAAATT
>VYZW01054935.1:5804-22629 GCA_013401315.1 Balaeniceps rex
CATGACACAACAGCAATCACACTTTCTTCACCAAAGCACTCTCTTTTTACTCATATGACTTGCTATTACTGAGGGCAACTTTTTTCAGGTTCCATAAATAGCCACATTGAAGATATGAAGAGACCTTTTTAAAAAAAGTCAATGCAACTAAAAAAAACCACCACCATAAATCCCTTGGTGTGAAGTATCTTCTAAAAGTATCTTCTCCCTTTTTCATCAAATACACACAAGCAAAATTTACAGCAAATAAAGAAGCCCATATAAACTCTGAAACAGCTTACAAAATAAGTACATAAAATAGTTACCGCATCAAAAATTATGTTTAATTGAAACTTCCAGTTCTACTTTAAGATGTTCATTCACTACAGCTTACTAACATCTTCAACTAGTATTGAATTACATTTGTAAAAATCTCATTTGTACCTGATCAACCTTCTTACTACATACTTGCATACATGATGAAAATTCATCCAATTTCCTGACCGTACTCTTGCTTTACAAGCTAGTACTAGTTACTACTACTAGAGATTCTCAAAGGCTGTTCACAAGTCTCAATTCTCACATTCAGCTTTAATCTTCCAGCCTCTCCACAGTTTTAGTAACAAGCCAAAACATACATCCTATACAGAAAACATTGCCTCCACTTTTTTTTCTCTGTCCAGCTGTAAAGGGATCTTTTAATAAAAAAATTTCTCTTCAAAAAGAAAATTATAAGAGATTGTCAGATAATAAAGAATACTTCAAATTTCTATGTCAGTTTTATGTGTTTCTATCATCACCTTTTCCTCCTTTCTCTTTTGCTTCACTGCTGGATGAAATGTACAAACAGGTGAAAACAACTTGCATCAGACTAAAGAATGAAAGCAACTCTACAGGAAATGCTGTCAAGGACAGGGAGATAGTTGTTCATTGTCTTATCCTTCATTCACAACATCTGCATTTGAGTAATGGCAAACAACATTTCAGATTAAGTTATTTTTAAATTCACTTCCAGCAGCCTTTATAAATGCTGTAAAATACATTGATTTTTTTAAGTTTTCACTTTACAGGTAATTTAAGAATTACACAAGTCTGTACAAAATCTTATTGCAAGCATCTATAGCATAATAAAGCATTGTCTAGGAAGATGTAAAACTGATTTTGCAACAGTAAGTATAAATACACAAAAGAGTTCACTGCAACATAAATATTTTTCTATACTTAAGTTTCAAAAGCATAAAAGAAATCCTCTTCTACAGTTCTACAGATGAAATACTAAGCTCAAAAGACCACATCTAAAATTGACAGGATTTAATAACTGGACTGAATAAATCGAGGTAACTGCTGCAAATCCAAGGAACTGTATGAGAATCATGCACTAAAACGAGTCCATACCATGACTCAAGCTAAGAAAAAGAGATACTTAACATTCAAAAAAACTGGCCTGCATTTTTGTGGATTGAAATATTAGAAAAGTTGATGAATCTACCAACTTACTAACATATATGGCATACCCAACAGGCTGAAGAAAGACTAGTCAGAAGAACTAGGGGTGCGGTTTCGTTTTTTGATTTTGTTTTGGTTTTTGTTTTTTTTGTTTTTTGTTTTTTAATACAGAAACAGTATTGTTTGTATCCCCTCTTTATTAAAGTTTGCAAATTAATCTTCCATACAGCATTCTGCCAAGCAGTTCATTTTTAATATGTCTTGTTTCAAGTCTAGTGAAGGTTAAAAAAAAAAATCATTCATACTGGTGAAATAAAGGTTACAGTTTTCAAAGCAGATACACTCCACACTGTCTGTATTTAAAAGGCCATGCCCTGATAACAGGCACTGAAAGAGCTGCAAATGGTGTTCTAAAAACTGAACAGGGCTGAAGACTTAAAGATACTGGCGCGTCTTTAAATGCAATTATATACAGGTTTAACGAAAGCTGGGAGTTAATCTAAACAAGGTATTACATGGGTCAGATGTTTTTTCAAAGGCACACCAAATGGAATTTTACAGCTTCTTCACTGGCCCCATTATGTCATCACTTACTTCTTTCTCCTACCTTTTCCCTTGCCAGGTTTAGAATCACTCGGGATGTATTGATATAAATCTTCAGTGATATATGTGTGTGTGCACGTGAGATAGAGAGAGAAATGGGGGTTTTATACACAAATATTTACAGTATACCCACTTCTTAAATGTTTAGGTACTTCTACAGTATACTACCCTTTACCTCCTGTAAAAGATGGAATAATCTAACAAACAAAGGCAAAAAACTCTCAAGAGAGCTCTAGTTAGAGACATCCGATGGCCAGAAGTGAGGAGCCAAGCAGAGTAACAGCATATCTTGCACTGCCTTTAGTAATGAGGTCTAAGCTCCAGACCAAAAGAAATTCCAGTCAAGATGGCAATACAAATAATACCTTGCCCTGAGACCCCCTGGACATGGAAACAGAAGTAATCTCACTAAGTTTTAATGTTACAGGCAGATAGACAGGGCGAAGTGCTGCTGTAAATTATGTAATTGTACACAAAAGTGACCTGACCACTACTGCCATGCAAAAAACCACAATTATTTTTGGTCTCCATTTAATAGAGTCATATCCTGCTCTGTGTAAAGGATCTAAATGCTTTTCCAACTGCAGCTAAACAAAAGTATAGTCTACCTGGAGATGACAGCTCGAACAAAGAGGCAACGTGCATGGGAGAAGAAAGGCTAGCCAAATAACAGAGGAAGAAGGTATTTCTGGCTATTGTTACCCTGAGGGATTTAAACATACTGGCAAAAACTACCAATCATGACAAACAGCTAACATATGCTCTTAAAATCATGGTACAGTCACGTGCTAGATGTCATTTTCCAAAACACTGAGTATCAATGAGCTTATGATTCTCTTACTCAGCTAGGATCCCCGGAAAGCTTAAGGGGCTTTTTTGGTTGGTTTAAAAAAAAAAAAAAAAACACAAACAAACAAAAAAAAAACCCAAAAAAAACCACACACACCACCCAACACAAACAGGACCCATGAAGAGAAGAATTAGTGTTCTGGTTTAGAAAGATCGAAGGAAGGGAAACCAAAAAAATTTTCTGAGAAAATTGACTGCTAGTAGCATGATGGTGACACTGTGGGCTTTAACACCTCAATCTGTCTTCTACCACCTTCACGTACTTATTGACTAAAAAACATAATCAAAATGAAACAGTGTTGGAACTTGTCTTCTAGCACTCCTGGAAGACAAGCTGCTACTCATTATAGCTCTCTGGCATCTTAGAAAGATGTGATGAAAGCCACTAAGGCAGTCAACACCTCATGATCAGCATAATCAGAGACTGCTGATAGAGTTAGCATTTTCAATATTAAGAAAAGAATCCAGCCTCTCCCAGCAACCCTTTTTTTTTTTTTTTTTTAAATTAAGTTTGGCCACTGATATTACTCCTGATTTAAGTTATGGCACCAAGAAGATATTTAAGAAGTACTTCACCTTCCATTGCTATGGCATTTTTCCCACCTTGCAAGTGTTTAGGGCTTCATTTTGTCTCCTCACCTGAGTCTCAGTTTTTCTTTTCTAGTGTTCTTTTCTGTCCTCTCCCACATTCTCAAGGCAGGTTATTTATCTTAAAGTTACTTCTCCCATTAATGTACCATCTTCTTAGACAAGAAGTTCTTTGGGAGAATCACCACAGTCTTCCTGTACATTTGTAAATGCGTATCACAGAAGGTCCTCAATACAGCGAGGAATTTCCATGCGTAATTGATGTCAAACAATTGGACTTTAAAACTGCTGTTCGGATCACTTCAGCCTGCACATGCAAGAGCCTTTCACAACCGACACAGCTGCTCTGCACACACTGTCAGAGAAATGAGAATATTCGCTTGCACATACTACTAAGACCAGCCAGTGGTCATTTATTTGAAAAGGTGAAGGAAGAACATGTGCAGTTTCTTACTCTCACTGCACAGAATTGGTGCACCAGGTTGAAAGGCTCACCACCCCTCTGCAGGCCTAAGCGGCTCTCACAATGGATTAATACTTTGAAGCAAAACCACCAAGACCAAAAGTGCCCCAAGTTCAATTTAGAGAGCCACAACAGCGTTGCTGAACCTCCCTTTTCCCACCATATTCATTTGCTTAAAGCGTCACTTGGCTGTCAGAGAGAAGGCTTCTACATACACCACAGACTCGCAACTGGTTCAACCTGAGTGAAGTCAATACTTGAAAAAGAGAAGCTGAGGCAGGATGAAGTCTAGGCTTGTGAAGGGGGGAATCTACCTAAGAATAAATATTAATTATTTCAGTATAATAAATAATCTAAACTACAATCACCACTAGCATACCCACATTCCACAGTATTCTTTTGTCTTCCTCTATACAATGGGAATATACAGTCACAGATTGTTAAACACAATTTACCCACACAGTAGTTTCAGAGCATAATCAATACAACCCACCCCCTCAAGAGAAAAACAAGTATTTTAAAGTAATACCTACATGCGCTGGGACCTGAGAAACAATATTTCTAATTAAACAAAAACATCACACCGCTTCAATTCACAGAATGGCTGTAATGAGACCTGCCAAGTTAGTGAAAATCAAACTATCAGACAGCCTATCTTTTAATAAAGTTACAGGCAGTCTTACCTCTCATCCTCACCATCGAGGGGCGTTGTCAACGGCAGCACCTTCAGTGGAAAGAGGGAAGCAGAGGATGGCATGTTGCTGCTACCGCCATCTGAAACAGCTGATGCTCCCACACCACTCTCGCCACTGGCAGCTTGAGGTAAACCCACTAAGGAAGGCTCTGTAGGGCGTCTGCCATCTTCAATTTGGCTTACAACTGACTGAGCTAGTGATTGTGCAGGGAACTGGGTAGAGCTTAGCGGTATCTGCTGTGGCACACTCTGTGCCACCGGCATACCTATACTTGTTGATATCAAAGGAGGCTGACTAACACTTTGAGCCAAATTCCCATTCTGCACAGCCGAAGCTTGTGCTATATTCTGTGGCTGTCCCAAACCTATAGAAGCAGAAGGTATGCCAGGGGGCACAGCCGAACCAGCTTGACTTGGTGCAGGAACAGTACTAGCAGAAGGTATAGGGCTAACCGCAGGCAGCTGCTGGCCAGTCATCCCTTGGACTACAGATTCCACTCCTTGTGCCTGCGGCTGTACAGGTAACAAGGTGTTTTGCTGAGCAATGACCATTTGCTGAGGAAGGCCTGAAGCGCTAGCCTGTAATCCCTGCTGCATTATTCCTGTCTGCACAGGCTGCACTACTTGTGAAGATGGAGGAGCAGCCGTTGACGGCATGACTGGAGGTGGAATTTGGTTTGCAGCAGATGGTGGTTGCACCACAGCGGCTACGCTTCCTTGCTGCCCAACATTCAGCATTTGACCACTGGTACCTACACCTGGTATTGCTGCTGAAGCATGTGCAACAGGCTGAGCTGGGGCAGCAGCTGGATGTGCTTGCACTGAAGGCTGCATGCTCTGTGCCTGGGCAACGGGAACCGGTTGCCCTACTCCTGTAGAAATGGGCTGCATGGCAGGGGCTGGAGTCTGAAGGATCTGCTGATGTTGAATGTAGTCTGGCATAGCCCCCGTAACAGAGTTTTGGTTCACCGGCTTAACGTGACCTGCGGCCATCTGCGTAGGAACTGTCTGTTGCTGCTGCTGTTGCTGTTGTCCATACTGCAACTGCTGCTGCTGTACAACTGGCAAAGCCTGCACAGGCTGCGCCGGCTGAGAATACGGTAGTTGCTGTTGAGCCATACTTTGAATGGCAGGTTGCTGGTGGCCCAGAGATGGGGATACACCTAGTATATTAACTGGAGCTGGCTGAACACCAGTAACAGTGGTTAGACTGGCCTGTGCAGGAGGTTGGACCCCTGGCTTCTGCTGTGGATAGTTTACCTCTTGAGAATGCAGCTGGACTTGTGCAAGCTGTGATTGAGAAACACTCTGTGGTATACTAGATGCTGGAATTGCCGGAGGAGCAGCGCTGCTAAAATCCATCTGCTGCGGACCCACACCTTGAAACGCTTGCTGCTGTACCACAGTAGGTGCTCCTATTTCTCCACTTCCCACACTTTCTGTATAGTGACTCAGTGTGCTTACATTGCTGCTAACAGAACTCCCACTGGTGCTCTCCCTTTCAGAAGTCACTTCAAGCGGGTTTTGTTTTATCGTCTCTACTGCTTTGTTTACTGCTACTCCTTCTGAAACGGCAACAGTGTTTTCTTTATCATAGAATTCAGTGCATGTCCATCTACCTTTTTTGAAAGGTTCAGAACTAGAATCTAATTTTACAACCCTAAACCTTGACGTGCCAGAGGCAGGCTGCTGCTGGCTTGATCCCACTGCCATTCCTGCAGTTGGATTAGTAACACTGTTCATGACACTAGAGGAAGCACTCGTACCATTGCCAACACCACTCAAGATATTCACATTAACATTGCTGCTAGTTCCAGACAAAGCATTTACATTACCAGTACTCGTGATGTTGCTTAAATTTATAGTACCAAGCATGCTGCTTGCCACACTAGAACTACCACCACCCATATTATTTAAGGTACTAGTTCCAGTAGCAGGACTCACACCTAAATTGCCAGGAGTACTTGTAGTGCGGATATTAGACACGACAGGTGCTGGGGAACCAGCGGATGATGCAGCAGAAACTGGTGCAGTTGATATAACACTGTCAGAGCTTCCAGTTGTTGATAGTTTTCTAAACGATGGACTGGGTGGTGGTCCTCCAGAAACCGGGGCACTGCCCACCCCAGGATGCGATGGATGGTGGTGTCCATGATGGTGGTGGTGAAGATGGTGGTGGTGATGAACGTGATGGGGGTGAACGCTTCCATTGATCACAACACTCTGCTGTGGGTGATGAGGCAGAGGAGCATGCTGCTGAGGAAGATGAGGCTGGTTTGGAGAAACAGCCCCAGGAGTCTCTGCGTCTTGGAAGTTATTTAAAGTCTCTTCAGAGGAGCTCCTCTCAGGTTCTCCCAAGTCAGTGGCCCTGGATAAAGAAACATCCAAGATTTCTGAAGACGACAGGTCTTCAGTGTGGGACTCATCCAGGTCATCGTAGCTTTCTGTATCCTCAGCTATGCTGTTATTAGAGCTCATACTAGCTGATATCTGAGCAGGAGTCACACTGGTAATTTGGAAGCCACTTTTCTTTTTCATCTGAGCTCCAGTCTGTACAAGAGGCTGTGGCTGGAGCTGAGACTGCGAAAGGAGGTTCAGGCTTTGTGGAGGAGGGGGTGTCGGCTGTGGACCCGCTGATGAAGATGCTGCAGGAGATGGAGGCAGCGGCTGGACCAGCAAAGGCGGCTGATAATCCTCGGCAGAGAGGGCAGCGCTCCCAACGCCGGTACCTGGTGCAGTGGGAGCAGTAACGCAGCTGGTGCCGCTGCTACTGCTGCTGCCCCTTCTAGGAAACATTGCCGGGTGCGCCATCTTCCTAGCACTAATGTCTGCGGCTGAGTCAGGCTGGTGCATTGTATCGGGTGTATTTTAAGAGTGCAATCCCCCGGTATGGAGAGAGACAGACATACACACACAGTTAGCTTTGCGCTCACGGCAGGGCAGAGAGACACCACGCACAACCCCCCCGGCTCCCGCAGAGCACGGGCTGAAGCGCCTCGGCACCGCCGCTAACCACCCNGGAGGAAATGCCCGCGGTAGCCGGCCGGCCCCAGGGACGAGCCCCTTCCTCCCCGTGGCTCACCCGGGCGCCGCGGCTCGCCGGCGAGGACCGGTCCTCCGCCGCCTCTAGATCAGCGCCTCTGAATGTGACACTTTCAATCCTCCGCCATTCACTTTCTTTCNAGCCGGCGGGCCCTCAGGGCAGCCCGGCGAAGCGGACGGCGCCCCTCGCCATCACCGCTGTAGTAGTAGTAGTAGGAGAGCGCAGATACGTACAGGACTGGCGCACAGCAGGGCGGCAGCGGCAGGCTGAGCCGGGCAGGGACATCCCCGTCAGTGGCAGCCATGGAGCTGAATCATTTTGGGTATTAAAGAGACGGAATAAGGAGGGAAGAAAAGCAGCACCAGCCCGACAAGAGAGTCCATGAAAAGGAGGGAGGGAGGGAGGAAGGGGGAGCCAGCCAGGCAGCCTCTCTCTCTCCTCCCTCTGTGTCTGGCTGTCTCTGGAGGAGGCTCCGCTCCGCACGCTCTTCCTTCCCCCTCCGCCTCCTCCCCCTTTATAACAGGCGGCACCCGCTCTTCCTCCGCAGAACCGCGCCTGGAATCAGTCCTCCTGCCGCCTGCCCCGTCCTTTCTTCCCTCCCGGTCTCTCCCGGCTCCCCTGCCGCCGCGGGTCTCTCCCCCTCCCGGCGCCGTCTCCTCACGGAGCGCTGGAGGAGGGCGCTGCGCGGGGCTGTGGGGGGGGGAGGGGAAAGCTCGCCAAAGGGGAGGGCAGGCGAGAGACAACGCAAGATGGCGGCCGCCGCGCATGCGCGCCCCGCTGGCAGACATAAAGCCCGTCTGGCCGCGGACGACGGAAATAGGCTCGGCTCGCGTGGCGGAAATTGCCGAGCGGCGCCGAGCTCGAGGAGGGGGAAGGGCGGGGGGTGTCCCCGCGTGGCGGCGCTCCTAGCCGGGGAGGGGGCGCCAGGCGGGGGCACGGCCGTGGCCGTGGCGTGGGAGGGGGCCCAGCAGCCCCCCACGGCCGCCTCTCTCTCCCCTAGGTGCCCCTCTCTGCCTCCTCCCCGGGCCCGCAGCATGACTGTGCCTCACATGACCCGCCGTCTCCCTCCCCCTCTCCTCAGCTCCGCTGCAGATTTATTCAAGTTATTCATCACCTTCTCCTTCCTCCCCTCCCTCGGTCCAGAATATTCCTGCCCGTTCTTTCCCTCCCCCCCGCGCATGGGGAAAGCGGAGGCGCCTCGCTCGGGGGCCGCCTTCCCCTTTGTGCCCCGGGCGGGGGTCGCCGCGGGTGACTCCCCTCACGCCCCGAAATGGCTGCTGTGCCTCCCCTCCCCAGTCCCTCTTCCCCGCTTAGCCGGCCGGGCGGGATGATCCCCGGGGCGGGAGGACGGTGTCACCGGGCGGTGAACTGGAAGCCCCGCGTGCTGCCACCGCGGCACCCGCCGTTGGTGGGGCGGGAGCTGCGAGCCTGATGCCGGGGCGCGCACTGAGGCGGCCAGACGGTGTCGGTGGCTGCGGCGGGGCGGGCGGCAGCGCTGGTGCCGAGGGGGAGCGGCGCCTGGGGGCGGCCGGGCCAGGTGAAATTGTTCGTCTGCACTCAAAAGTGACACGTGTGTGCGTGGAGGAGCTTCTGATGAGAGCTGGAGAGGAAATGCACCCAAGCGCTGCTCCAAAAATGATGCCGTTCAAAGGTGGTTTTAAGTTACTAAACAGAATTGAGGTGAAATCCACTGCTCTTCCCTCGCTGTTTCAGTGCCCACATCCCACCTGGGAAGAAAGACCTCGCAGCCCTCTCAGAGCTGCGTGGTGAACCTCGACGGGCCCGTCATGGTGGGACTCCAGCTCTCCCCCATCCCAAACTGAGCTTCTCCTCGTCGTGAAGCCATGACCATCTGATCTCTGAAGACGCTTGATGCGTGCGTGTCAGCCAGGAGATTTTCCTTCATGTCCTTGTAGGTGTTAGCAAGAGCTGCCCAGCAGGTAGGCAGGTATCTCATGGCCACGAAAGCCTGACAGATTGCACCATCAGCATTGCTCCACCTCTCCCATCAGCAGGACCCTCTCCAGGAGCGCTTTCAGAGCATGACAAATTGGGCGTCCTGCTTTCCTATGGAGAGGTGGACAGGTTCACACCCTCTCCCCATTTCTCCAGCAGCCTGGTGGTAGGGTGTGCACTAGTGCCCGGAGAGCTGCTTGTGGTTCCCACCTCCTGGCAGTGCATCCTCATCTCCAAACACAGGCATCCATGAGCTGGTGGAGGCATCTCAAATCGCTGCTTTGAAATTGGTCTGGTTTGTGTGGAATAATAAAATGTTTGCAGGACTTGGCTGTCTAAGGCTAATTCTGTAACCTGACTGTGAAGCCCACTGGTTAGGACAGTCAACAGGGCATGGGGGATAAAAACAGGGCTTGGTGTTTGCTGCAGTGACTGTTTAAGCACATCACGAAGAGTGGTAGAACTTTAACGGGAGAAGTTGTGACAGTCCGAGGTGTTGTATCGTATAGCCAAGTCATTAGAGAGTTCTTGTGGGAGATGTTAATGTTAATTCCTTTAGGCGAAGAGGAGATTTGAGTCTCCCATGTTAGGTGCGTGGTGTTTAATCACTGAGGTACTAAAAAAGCTCGTTTTCTAGCTCCATTTTGTGAAAAGGGTGAGGATTCAAGGTCACATACACAGTGGGAGCTTTTGCAGCCTGTTCCTGAATTTCATCCTTCCATCTTGCCTTTCCCTGTTAACCTAGCTTATCTAGCTCTCACTCCATGTGGGGACAGGGGTGGCTTTGAGAAAATCTTGCCTTTTGCAGCCTAATTCCTTTTATGTCTGGAATGCAGACATTCAGCTCAGGTCTCCAGGTACCTGAAAGGTAGATTTGCAACCCCTGCTCCTTCCGTGTGGCTCTAGGACACTGCCTGTATACAGACAGTGATGAACACTACAAAACAATTGACACATAATTAAATAAGATTCTGCCTTTTCTGAGAGCAAGACAATATTATTTTTTAAAACTGATAATCAGATAGAACAGCTTGAAGACCATACTACCTGAACGTGAGCTGCCTACGGGAAGGAGCCTTCATGTAACCCTCACAGATTTCAGGAAAGCATCACAAAGGTGCCCACAATCTGTCTACATCTTGATGCAATGCTGAGGCCTTATATGTGTCTTTAATGAGATACTCACATGTGTAAACATTTTTGAGATGAGAGCCCGAGGTTGCAAGCCAACTTCCATTATAAATTCCTGTTCTGTCTGCTTATAACTTTCCCAGAACAATTTCCTTGAGGAATTAAGTCTTCTATGATTAGTCCCAGCTCAAAGATAATTTTTTGAATGTTTGAACAAAGTCCAACTGCTTTTAAAGCACATAGGCTATGAATACAGATGAATCTGTTTCTAACCTTAAAAATTTGTGCAAAAGTAACTCAAAAAGGATTGAGCTATGAAGTTTGTATGCACCTAATAGTCATCAGCAGCCTAAAAAGAATTAAAACAGTAGTATTGTCATTGGTTAAATGTTTGCTTTTACCCACACTAACTAACTTATATTCATTTTGAATAGTTGGTAGTCTTTTGGGCTATAAACTTATTAGTACAGCATGTGAAACTGTTCTTTAAATTGGGTCCATGTAGTTCTCCTCTTATACAAGAAAAAATGAAATTCAGATAACAGTGTTAACTTGTCTGCATAATGTGGGCACTGGTCAGTTAACAATCCAAATCATGGTCTAGACTAGACAAAGCACATCTGAAGTGGCATGTTTGAAATTAATTTTTGAATGCTGTTCATAAATACGAACATTTTCATGTTACACCTTTTTTCCTTTGCTTATCCGTTTTCATCAGGTATATGCTTACACGTCTCTCTCATTTTTTGTAAGCCTTAGTCTAAGCATGAAAACAGGATTCTCAAATTAAAGGTTCTAATTCCTTTTCATATCCATTGAGGTTTATGAAATTAAAATTAAACCATTGAAATTGATAATTTAATTGCTATGAATTTTGTTATTTGGTTGTTCAAAGTGGGAAAAGAATTTTCATCATATACCTCATTTACAAAACGCCAAATATTTCAAAATTCTGCCACAACACGATTGACCACCTTCACGTATGGACAGTAAGTGAAATTACCCAATAGTTATTCCAAACAAGTCAAGTTATTCCAACAAGTCACTGCTCATGACTACAGGGCAGACGGTCCTGCAGTCCCGTCACTACCTCAGCTGGAGACTGAAGATTGCTGGAGGGTTGCTAGTATAGAGGAATCCCCTTGGATGCATCTGCTACATACATGCTTCCCAAATAAGCAAGCACAGGTGGGCTTGATGCAGCCCTTGCTGCCAGGTAGGGAGAGTGAGTGTCTCTTATTTCAACCTTAAAATCTTATCATTCAGGCTAGTGCAAGAGAACAAGATCTTCACAGTGTAAATATTTAGAGATCTGTTTCCCATATATGTCATATTTCTTCAGACATGAAACAACAAGCCACTCTCCAAGGGTACCAGAAGCAGCATTTTAATATTTTCTTTCTTTGGCTCCTTTACTATTTGACACAGTTATATGCGTTCATCCTAGCATATGCAGTAGTTTATGTCTTTGTACAGGGTAATTATAAAGCAGACAAACGGGAACACTATGGGTTTTTTACTCAAGACAGTCAGAATCATGGCAAATCAGTCTGATGTGTGTTTTAAATCCCGTGTGACTGCTTCATAAATAATTTTTTAAAAACTTTAATGAAAAGAATTTTTTTATGATATGAAGCTGCCATTGTTAGTTTAGACAGAAGGCTTTTCTGTGTTCATTAATATTGCTGACTGTAGTCTCTAAGATGATTTGCAAAGATGTATGCAATTTTTTTCTTCCTTCTTAGAGAAGTACTCATACGAAAATTTTCACCTTTCAGCTCTGAAAAAGCTGTAATTCTGCTTCTGCATTTTCTTAGAAAGTTCAAGTCAAGTCTTGATCTTCTTTCTTGTTTTGTTTTTAGTTGGCTGGTTAGTTGGTTGATTGGGTTTACTGACTGATTCCAAAACGCCTACTGAGACATTTTTCAGTCCTTATTTTAATTCTTATGAAATAACATTGAACGTTTTTGGAAAGGGAAGTTTTCTCGCAAGTTTTTATTAAATAAATGCTTGCAGAAATCGACAATTCTAGCAGTCTTTAAAAAAAAATCAGCTTCCTTTAGACTAGTCAGGTCAGGTCTCCTCCAATGCCAATATACTCAAAATCATATCTTCATAGATCATCTGGAAAAGTTGTTTTAAAATATTCATTATACCTCCATTTGAGGACTGTGGCCAAGTAGGTAGTCTTTTTTTTTTTTTAATGGGGATTGCATTCAAATTCAGATTTTATGAAAGACTTCTAGAAGCTTTATCATCACTTTAAACTGTATAGACTATAGGTGTATAGACTATGTGCACTGTTTTGCAGGAGCGAGGGTTAAAAGTAAATCCTCTGCGAGCCCGTGACTGATGCATTAGCAGCCAAAAGACCACCATGAGTTTATCACTGTTATCATCTTGCTCTCCTTTACTTCTCCATTTTCACTTATGTTTGTAGTCAACTGAAGAAATTGCATCTTACAGAAGCGCCAAGTTCTGGAAGGTATTTCTCAGATACCTCAACCTACAACTCTAATGGATGCAGTTCCATTGTAGTCTGAGATCATTTATTTAATTGTTTGTAGAGTACAGGTCTCAGATTGTTAACTGTTTGATCTTTGATTAGTCAGCCAGGTGGTATATATAATTAAGCTGAAGTTCAAGTAAAATAGATGATCAAATCATTGAAAAATGGTCCAGTTGTTAAATAGACCCTCCCTTTTTTACCTCTGGAAAATCTATGAGCAAAGTAGCAAGTCAACCAGTTTTTTAGATTAATTTTAGTTTTTATGAGTTAATGATAAACACTTGCACAGGACTATTTAATAGCGTTGGAAAAGTGAGCTCTTAGTTTGTAGTTCTCAGTCACAAAGATTGTGTGGAATTGTTTTCTTCTGACTGATCCTAACCCCGATAGAGGAAAGCACTTAGAAAATGCTTTGTTTAAGAATGCACTTTGTGTCCCCTGACTACACTGGGAATTCTGTGATGTCTAAAAGTTCTGCAATTTATGTGTGATTTTCTTGAATGATCAGGGGTGAATGTGTCTGTTGTGATGAGGCACAAATCTTTAAAATCTCTGGATAGGAATAAATAAAGAGATTTTTGGATATTTTTTTCCCCTGAAGCACCAGGCTTGTTTGATGCACAATTCTTTGGAAAAGCAGAATGTGTAGCTAGTTAGTACTTAGCACAGCCACACAATTTTTGTCATTATATTATCACATAGTAACTGGAGGCAGATAGGCTGTCCTAGTTGTGAAGGGTACAGAGAAATCCTTCTTGAACTCGTTTAATTGTCTGAATCTTGTGTATCAAATTTTCATCTCCCTTTCGGCTGTGTCAACAGTATTTCTTCCCATCTAGAACGTATTCTGTGGAAGCAAATATTTGTTTGCACAAATCCAGAATTTTCTACTGGACAGTACTTCAGCAAACTTAAACTTTGTTTTTTATATGCATTAGTCGTAGTGTAACTGAACTGCTTACTGAAAGCAAGCACAGACTGGTCATGAGCACAGCAAAAGTAAACACAAATTTTATGAGTAGTCACTTGGTATGTTTTTCCATAACTCCAATAATAAAAATCACCTATACTATATTATTTCTCTGCTAAAAGACATACAAACTTATTCACAGTAATAGGAAATTTAATTCCAGCACTTCTGTGAGGTCTTTGGGTTTTTCCCCTACTTTATAATTTTTCAGGCATCTTTTCTTTGATTATCTCTGCATTTTAAATTACTGTATGTGACACTTTTGCTTCCGCACACATACACTGACAAGCCCTGAAAAGTCAAATCAGATGTCCTTGTGACAAAATTCAGTGGGAAACAGGCTTAGGATTTCCAACCCAAGCACCAGAAAAAATTGCCTCTATCAATTTCAGTAGAACAAAAGATGTGCCAGGTCCTGACAGTTCAAACACATAGTCAGAGGCTTAACTTCAGTCATGTGAACAGTCCCTTTGACTAATAACTTTTGGTCACTAAACCCCCAAAAACTTACCGTTAAATGTGTAAATATTTGTAGGCTCAAAAGACAAAAAGATGAGGTATGTGCTAAGGCATGGTCTTATTAGGATTATGTTGACCTTTAGTTGGTGACAGTGTTGAGTCCTTATCGAGAAGGAAGTTACTCTGTATGCTGCCAGACCAGGTATTCTCCAATACTTTTTGAAAGATGCTAACTTTTTGTTTGATAGGAGCTTTGTGTCTTAGCTTAAAAGGCAGCCCTGCAATATTTCACTGCTTTAGGATCAAGCCACATTACCTCATTTCCAGTTTTACCACTCATTAAGGCGTTTTAACTGTTGTTAGTAAGAGACTAGAAAATTGCCTATTTTAAATAGGGCATCAAACAAAAAAGCATGTTTCTATTGGTTAGAAAGTGCTTTATCTCTGCTCAGTCTTAATACCTTTGGTAGTAGTTTGGCATGGAAGCACTGATGAGAGTTTAAAACCCATCAGGGTTACTTGCCACATCTCACTACCAAGTGAATTCTTAGATAATAAATGAGGAAAGGCAGAAATAGTGTCAAAACATGCCTCAGACTGCACTGATCAAGTAGCCCGTCCTACTTGAATAAGGGGCAGTATGTCAGTGTGCCTGTCCCGTGAGACAAAATACAGCAACGCCGAAGTGAGGGAATTGCTTCCCGCAGCTAACACCTCCTGCCCAGTGTCTCCCCAGTGACTCAGTCGTCTCTTTTAAACCATCTGTAGGAAGCAAGAGACAAATCATGGTCAACGCACATGCTGAATCTAGCTCAGAAACATTCAGAGCACTTGCTCTCAAATTGACAGTTGTCTTCTCAGCAGCTAGTGGGAATGGTCAAAGGGGAATCCTTGGTGAGAGGACTTCTAACAACTCCCTGTTGGCATGGGCTGCAGGAGACGGTACTTTATACTTCATGCATAGAGGAAGAAGTTAGTAGGATACAAATGAAATTCACAGACATGAAGATGAGAGGTGGTGTGGAAACCAGACAGGTCCAGGAAATAACATGGAGACTTAATATTTCCAGAAAAAGTGCATTTGCTTAATTCACACACTTAGCAAACACGAAATTAGGTACAATTTTGGGATATAAAATGGATGCAAAGTAACATTTGTAATGTTTGGTGACATTTCTAAAGATGCTGTTGCGGTATACCCTAGGAATTGTAATAATTTAAGGATGCTGTGGTACTAGAAGTATACTGGAGAACTGGAAATAGTTCAGAGAAATGCAAGGGAAGTGATGTTGGAAAAAGCTGGGGTTTCAGTCGTAATGTGTGTGTGTTTTGCAAGTGTCTGCAGGTCGAGGCATTAAATCACACGATAATAATCTCTGACTATGTAAAGGAGGGGGGTGATATTTCAGACCCAGATTCAGCTCACCCCCAGTGAGGTACCTGAATTAGAAGTGTTGCTGTAAAATTTCTCATAGAGAATAGGAACCTTCACCTACAACCTCTGCATCCTCTGGAGCTGCTCATTTCTCTCCATTGACTGCTAGGAGAGCCCAGGGTAATTAGATGTCTGGTGTGTGTCTCTCAGTCAGGACATGGAGTAAGGTGGGAGGTGAGCCAATGGCATAAGAAAAAGAATATTTAGACTGAACACCAGAACAGACAGTTTTGAAGATACATTGGACACTAACAATGAAATACAGCTTGTGAGAAAGTGATAGAAAATCAATTACAGGGACACTCAAATTTAGCCAGGATGAAATACTGAAGAATTGCCTGTAGAGAGTAATCCTATGCTGATCAAGAGAGGGCTCATATAATCTGTAAGATTATTCCTACCATTAATATATACAATACTCTTACCTGGCAAAGGACAATAATCTATAATTTAAGGCTCTTACCTGATACCAGGATTAAAGTGACAGGCGATTGTCCAGTGCAGGAAAGAATGTGATTTTATCCCTCAACATTATGCTGGGGAATAAAATCACATTCTTTATATAGATAAATATATGTATGTGTATAAACTTATACATATACTTGTAAATATTTATATATGTGGTTTTATATGTGAATATATGTTGTATTACTTATAATTTTATTATATATTATATATAAATATATATTATATATAAATA